>JAFIRS010004626.1:0-80190 GCA_018342105.1 Gonioctena quinquepunctata
TTCAGTTGCGTGAACTTTCGATTTGAGGTATCTCCACAGAAAAAAATCCAAAGGTTTGAGGTCCGGTGATCGAGCTGGCCATTCCGTTGAACCTCGTCGTCCAATCCATCTACCACTATACTCCTCATCCAAATACCATCTTACTGCACCGTAATAGTATGGGGAAGCACCATCCTGTCGGTATGTTATTTCCAATTTGCCAAATTCATCTGGATTATCTTCCAAAATTTCAAGGATTAACGGTTCTATTGCGTTCTGCAACAGCTCCAGATGAACAGCACCAGTTGAATTGGTATTCAAAAAAAAAGGCCCAACGATGTGGTTTCCCAGGATACCTGCCCAAACATTCACCTTCTGGGGAAATTGGGTATGTGTTTCACGAAACAGGTGAGGATTTGCGTCACTCCAATACCTCACATTCTGTGTATTTACATTTCCATTCAGATAGAAAGTACTTTCGCTACTAAAACAAATTGTTTTGACTTAGTCTGGCTGTTGGTTAATTTTAGTTTCCATATTTTCACAAAATTCTAGTCTTTGGTCTGTATCGTCGTCTGAGAGTTGATGAACCATTTTTAATTTATATGGATGAAATTTGTTTTTTTTTCAACACCCTGTGTACTGTTCTTCGACTGACTTCACAGTTAGATGCAACGTGAGTTGTTAAAGAAGTAGGATTAACTATTACTTCTGCCAGTATATCAATTTTTTTCTCATCAGAAATTTGGGGTCTGCCAGATCGTTTCGCATTATTAATACTATCCGTTGTTTCAAACTTACGAAGAAGATCCCTTTAATGAGTCCTCGAAACGGGGCGGTCGCGAAACCTCTTATTCAAAATGCGTTCTGCTGCATGAATATTTTGTCCAGTTTCACCAAGAATTGGGGTCGCTGCTACTTTATCACCTGGAGCACGTACCATTTCGCTCCTTGGAGCACTTAAACGTTTGGCTCACAACGTTTAACAAATTAAAATGTACAAAAATATTAAAAGTACCAAAAGCTGCTTAAACAGTTAAACGAATGATCAACAATACACAAATTATTAAATGTACAAAAACTTGGATAATTACAAAAACGTCGAATTAGGAAGACTAACAAAAACGTCAGCTCATTTGACAACTATCCAGAGGCGGAGCTTGAATTTGGAATTTTAGTATTAACTGATTTAATTCATCACAGATTTGCGTTTTTTGAAAGCGAGTTGCCAAAACTGTCATAAACACAAACAAAATTAGTATCATTGAATAGGTTTTTTCGATAACTTCCAAAAGAGGTGTCGCTTTGCCGTAGGGTTCCATTCAAAATGATTGTTCACAATGGCCTCGTGACGTCATCTTTGACGATTTCGTCATCAATCATCACGAGTAGGGAAGTTTACAGCGTTTAATACTCAGTTTCCAAATTTCTTTTGTTTATGTATAATCGTTCCAAAAATAAGAGGGGGGAGGGGACTTTTGAGGAGCACTGTATAAAGATAGAAACACACAATTCCAAAATTCAGAATTTAAATTTTCAGATTAAACCAAAAAGCTGAAACCACAGGTTTGAAGTAAAAATTCTAGGAGGTTTATATTGATATCTCCTGTGATTATGTCAGCATCGGCTTGTAGAGACAGATAGCTGTTATGTTAATTTTTTGGTCTTTCGTTGAAATTATAATATTCAATGCATCAACATCACCTATTGAAACATTTTTGGAAGTATATTTCGAATGTTGTTTTACAAATATAAATATTCCATCATTTTTATTAAGTGATCCCTGATTATAGACTATATCTTACCCTTGAATATGAAATAGGTTAGGGTCCTGAAATTGGTGAGTTTCGGTTAGAATTATAATGTCTACTATCGACGGATAGTTCATCGAGTAATACAGATAAAGGACCAATATTTTTTGTCACGCTACGAATATTCATATGGAATATTTTGAAGTGATTTGGGGTTGTTATGAGTTTGAAGGTATGGGCATCGTGGATTACTTTTGCAGAAATTAGTTCATTTTGGTATTCTCTGATATATGGATTCATCGTTTTTATGTAATTGTGAAGTAATATAACTGTTTCTAGAACCTTGTTTGGCTTTGCATTCCTTTATAGTACCTGGAAATATGCACTGACTAGAATAATAATGGATAAAAACATTTGAACAAGGATACTACCTAATATAATGGACTATAAGAAAATAAAATTATCAGAATGTATAGTGGTTAAGATATATAAGTAGATGAAATATTTAAAAACAAATTTAAAATAATATTATGGCCAGATTGAAAAGTTGTACAGATAAAATTATTTGAGAATTCTATAGAATATTGTATAGTGGTTAAGAGGGTTGTATGAATAAATATTTCGAAACTAATAAAAAATAATGGCATATTGAAAAGTTGTATAGATAAAAATATTTGAAAATTCTACTGAAATATTATCTAATATAATGGACGACTGATTATAAATTATAAAATGTAAAACATGTATAGTGGTTGAAAAGTTGTACAAATAGAATGTTTTAAAGTTAGTCTTTTGCCAGATTGGAGAGTTGTATAGATAGAATGAGTTGATTTATTTGATGATTCACCTTATTGAGGTTTTTTTGGATTTCTCAAGCTTTTTTCCTGGGCAACACTCTTTTTTGGGGTCTCTGTTGTTGAAGTTTGGCCAGTAGCTCCTTTTTTGAAAGACCTCTTCAATTCTTCCTTCGTATTTTTTGTTTCTGCTATTATGAATTTCCTTCTCAATACCCTTTTCTCAGTTTCTACTACAATTTTGTTTTCCTCTATCTTCTTCGCTGCCTCTGTCTCACTTCCTATTTCAGGTAGGTTTTCTTCTGTCTCGTATTCCCTTGGAGATGGTGTAGAGGTTCACTCACCATCTTCCTTCCGTAACTGGCAGAAATACCTTTCTTCCCTATCTAATTTCTTGGCGTTTTCAATATCTGCTACTGTGTATGATTCACCTTCCAACCTTCACCTTCAACTATCAGCTGATTACGTTTCAAAAATGCCATTTTGTTGTTTGACTCAGCTTCTTTTAGCGTCCCTAATAGAATTTTCCTTTCTTCTAGTTTTCCGTTTGATAGGTCTTCGGTTGTCCCTTTCAAAAAAATCAATTCCTCTATCATAGCTTCGTAGAAAAGCTAACTCTGTTGCAAAGCGCTACAAGCAACCGTTTTCCAGATATTTGAAAATTTCGAATCGATTATTTGATAATCGATGCGTGTTGAAGTTATTACCATTATTTGCATTTTTCACAAGAATGCTTAGGAAATGAATTTGACGTTTGAGTAAGTAGTTCCGGTTATTTGTAGCAGGCGCCACCTATTCTATTCATTTTTACTCGTTTGAAATAGTTATTTTTGTATCAAGGGTGCAAAGTCCGTATTTGTTTTAATAAAATTTGAAAGAAACATCAACATTTCATTTCAAGAAATATTGAATATGTAGAATGAAATAAAATGAAGGAAATTAATTGTATTCAAATGAATTGTTTAAAGTGTCCACTCTCAGCGAAGATACAGGTATTCAGTCTTCTAGTCATTGAATCTCATTCCCGCTCAAAAATTATTGGTGTATTTCTTATTGGTTCACAGGCGTCTACTATTCGGTTTCTTAGATCTTCCTCGTTCGCTACTGGAGTTTTATAAACTAGTGACTTCAAATGTCCCCAAAAATAAAAATCTAGCATGTTCAGATATGGGGACCTTGGTGACCACGCCTGGTTATGTTAGATCCATCGATTTGGATAGACAGTGTTGAGGAATTCCCTGGCTACAACGTTGAAATGGGCCGGAGCCCCTCATGCATAAACCACATGCGGATACTAATTTCTAATGGTACATTCTGAAGTAGTCCCGGCAATTCATTTTCTAAAAAGTCTCTGTAAGTTGCGCCATTCAGTCGGAACGGAAGAAAGAAAGGACCTATCAAGTAATCATCAATTATTGCCGCCATACATTTACAGAAAATTAAAACTGATGATGTTTTTCACTAACTGCGTGCGGATTTCCAGAGAGTAAACATGGTTGTTATGAAAGTTTGTAATAGCATTTCGGAAGAAGTTTGCCTCATCTGTGAAGGGTACATATCTTGGAAAATGAGGATTTCCAGCCAATTTTCTCAAAAACCAGTGACACATAGTAATGCGTTGGAGAAAGTCTCGTGGCAAGAGAGCTTGTACCCTTTGAGTATGGTATGGATAAAATTGTTGATCGTGAATGATTCTTCGAACTGTAGAATGAGTAGAATTGAGAGCTTCAGCAATTATTCTTGTACATGTTTCTGATTTCTACTCGAGAGCGTTCAAAACAGCTTTTTCCAATTCTGGGGTTAGGAATGCTCGTGGTCTTCCAATACTATCAGCTGCCCGCTTGAAACTATTTCTGCCAAACGTCGGTGGAGACTGGTAAATGTTGGAGCTGAAGGCAGTACTCGATTAGAAAATCGCTCCTAGTAAATACGACTTGCTTCGCGCGCATTGCCATCCGCAAGGCCATGAAGGGAATGCATATCGGCTGAATGAGCATCATTGTTTAAATCATCTATTTTTTTCAAAATTAATATTTTCAAACTTACAGAAATTCAACAAAACAACAAAACGTTCAACTGTCACATAATATGTAATTACCAAAACTACTTACTCAAACGTCAAATTCATTTCCTATGAATTCTTGTGAAAAATGCAAAATAATGGTAATAACTCCAATACGCATCGATTATCAAATGATCGAATTGAAATTCTCAAGTCCAAATATCTAGAAAACGGTTGCTTGTAGCAACTCGTAACAGAGGTAGCTTTTTCACGTAGATATGATATGGAAATTGATTTTTCCACTGAAAATTGTGCTAGGAGTACGCTAAAAGAAGTTATTATTCTCCAAAAGAAAGAAGACGTGTAGGTGGCGCCCCCTACGAAAAAGAAGAATAATAACCTCAGGTTCGAATTCGACACCTCCAAAAACCTCTAAATTAGATTTTTCGTTCAATTAAGGTCAGTATTTCGAAAGTTATTCAAAATAAACGAAAATGAAAATTAAACTTCAACACCCTGTATCTTGGAAACGAAGCGTTTCCGGACATATATTAATTTGGATAATTCATATTAGTATATTGTGAGGAATCACTTCCCAAAGTTTGTCAAAGTACTTCTGACTCACACTGTATAAAACATTGAATCCACCGCTAGAAATGTTCACATGAAAAGATTTCGTTAAATTGAATCCAAGCAACGTTGGATGGGGATAGTACCTGTATGAAATTCTACAGCGGTGGAATACCACGTGCTGTTATTTCCAGTGCAGCGGAATCTGATACGACCACCCCTCTTTCTTTATTCATTTTAGTAGACAATCAGTTATAAAAAAAATTGTCCTTATCGAGCATAGAAAGAAATAATGCTTCATTGATGGTTACTACAAAGTAATTGAACGCCATGAAACTACCAATGACATTGATAGCGACCCATCACATGGTTTTGCATGATGATATCAACAACAGTGGGAGGAGGGTGGAAACATAGCTCTACATACTATTCGTGCGCACGTAGGGTTTACACTTCAATCTCAAAAAAATTTGTAGTTCGTGGTGATAGTTGCTTTCCACTCTGACCAGTTCCTGATATGGAGAGCGAGTGAGCTTAAAAAAACGTAAAAAGGCGTCTGGTACAGTCACGAATATATATCATGAATCTCATCTGTAAATTTCGGGCTTTCACGCTAGTGGGCTCCAATCTTGACTAACGATAATCAGAGGGAAATGTCCATTCTCCAAATCCGTCTGAACCGAGAACTATATAACTCCTATTGAACTTAACCACAAAATGGCCCCTACTTGGATTGTCCCGCTGGACAATCAGCTAAGACCGGTGCTAAAGACAAACATCAAGCAATACACTTCCCCAAAAATGAACAAGGAGAGTACACCTCAACAGCAGAAGAAACCAAAAAAAAAGGCTCTTGGAAGGGTTCGAAGAGAAGTTGAACATTAGCAGAAAATGTGGTAACTTATGACAAAGTACAGTAGGAAATAAGCTCATTCGAACTATTCAAATAATCGGGACCGGGCGGGTTTCACCCAGTACTGCTGCAGAAGGGAACGGAACCACTCCACAGAAGGCTCTGTGGAATATTGAGAGGCTGCCTGGCTCTTGGATACATACCAAAGCCATGAAGGAACATTAGGGTAATCATCATACAGGGAAAACCGGACAGGAAACGGCGAATCCCCTGAGATCGATGAGTCCCATGTACTTTGGACTCAGTCCCGACACTCTCAACAGTGACTATTGATCGATTGCAGACACTATGATCCAATGGTTAATTCGAGCCATATTACCGTGAATCAAAACTTTGTGTTGTACGATACCAACCTCGATGAATTGGGAGAATCATATGCAGTATGAAGAACAAAACCACATCTGGAATAGACAAAATATCCATAAGAATTTTCGAAAACCTTTCTCTCAACGCAATTAGTTGCTTAGCAGCTCTGGAAAATGAGTCTTTTGGTCAGGGCATTTTCCCGTCTTTCCTATAAACATCTTTGGTGATACCTCTGCATGAAGGTGGTGAAAAGAACTCTTCCTCAAATTCAAGACCCATTTCTCTCATCCCAACATTGTCAAAAATTATTGATAAACCTGTCAAAAACAGATTGAACAACTTCTTATGCAGCCACAATATTTTGAGTATCCAAGAGTTTGGATTCCAAAATAATAAAAGAGCTAATGATGCAATTTTTTCTCTTATATATGAACCGTATAACGAAATCAATAGTGGCGAGGTCGCTGCGGCAGTATTTTGTGATTTGTCTGTGGAATTTGATTGTGTGAATCACAAAATACTGTTGCAAAAACTGCACTGCTACGGAATAAGATATTGTGCCCATAGATGGTTAGAATCATATTTATCAGATCGAACACAGATAGTAAAAACAAAATCAACCTCCAATATAGCAAATATACATTGTGGGATGCATCAAGGGACGATCCTTGGCCCATTCTGTTTCTGCTATATATAAACAAAGTATTTCAATAAGAAGAAAGATTACATTCTGCCTGGTGGCATTTGACATCCATGTCGTTTTTCCATATAATCATAATATGTAGATTAACTTATACACATAATTTGTAATATAATTCAATAGAAAAAATCATGATGTTTGGAAATTGACAATCAACATAGTGTTAGGATACCAGTTTAATATATTGAACTGTTTGGAAATATGACTGAAATCTTTCTATCAATATTCCATTGAAAATGTTTCCCTTTTCAAGGTAAATAGTTCTTAATTGATTCATGTTGGAGTACCCAACGGGGTTGTTGGTTTCGAGCTTCTTGGCAATAAAATTAACATGAATATCCGATTCCAAGAGAATACTAGGGAACTCTATAATTTTCATTCTTCCGAAAATGGATCCAATCGATTGAGTAGGAGCATTTCGAACAGTTTGGATATCGCTGGATATTAATTCACTTCACTAGATAGTTTACCAGTTGAGTTAAGTATGTTTTCTCAACAGCCAATAGTTTCTCAATCTGTTTTCACGGAATCGTCTACAGGAGAAGTCAACATTAAGAAAGTTCATAAAATTGGGATGGCGACCAAAATTTGTGATATAAGTACGCCAAATAGAATTAATTATTGATACTTCGAGGACTATAGGAAATAAAAAACATAAAAACACTAGTTATATAACCGACCGATATAATGATCCAGATTGTAGGAATAAAATATTCCAAAGTATCTGCTTGACATTTGTACAGCTATTATGAAATCACAGGAAATGTTTACCTTTTTTTTGTGAATATGATGGACTATGTGCCATTTTCTTGGTTGGATGAGTCAGCGTCTTCAACACATCACCTGATTTATCTGAAAAAAAAAATACATTTTCATCATATGTAAATATACATGTCTTTATATATACAGTGTCTGCCAAAAAGTATATACCATATGGGAAAAAAGTCTATTATTGGAGCATTGACAAAAATATTCTGGGGAAGAGTTTGTGCATGTCCGATTACCTGAAAATCGATTTTGAAACATGTCACGTGATCGCTAGTATGGCGTCAAATTGGAAAGAATGGCTTTGAAAACGCGAAATGTGGGGTAAAATGGTAAGATATCAGAAAAAAATATTCGAAAAAATCACTTAAGAATTCAATTTTATGCACATATACAAAGTTTCAAGAGATAATTCGAGAAAATTTAAAATAGCTATTTTTTCGAATATTTTCCCATCTATTTAAAAATATCAAATTTTTTTCCTATGAATAGCTTGACTATACTGAAACATTTGCATTTAAATGATCTCATTTTCTCCTCACCAGAGGGCACTATATTTAAAAAATTGGATTTTGTCAGAACCCTTGCTGTTACATCGGTTCGTATCTAACCGTTATATCAAAATTCCACGACCATTGTGATGACATGATACTTCAAAAACATCGTGTTTTCTAGATTATAATCAAGTTTCGATGATAAAACTAAAAAATGATGGAAAACTATTTAATTCATCGCGCTATTAATCTAAAATAGAAATTCTTAATATTTTCATAGTTTTTTCGGCACTGATCGATGGCTAATTATTGGTGTTAGATATGAATGTATAACTCAATTCAAAATGATGAGATGTTGTCCTGAAAAGACATTCTTCAGAACAGGTTTTTTTATTCAATCAAGTAATTCAAATATTGTATAAACAAAACAACATATTTTCAACTATTTGTAATAACAATTCATATCTTAATATGCCTTCCTTCTCTTTCTATACATAAACTCGTTTTATGGTATATCGTTTTTCGAACGTTCAACAAAAAAATTGGAGAAATTTCTGCTACACAATGACAGATAGTTTCTTCCAAGTGCTCAATATTTCGGAAAGGTCTGAATTTGTTAACAGAATTTTTTGAATAGCCCCACAAGAAAAAGTCACATAGGGTCAGGTCAGGTGAACGTGGCGACCGAGGAATTTCTAAAAACCTACCTATCCACTCTCCAGGAAAAGTGGTGTCCAGCCAAATCCTTATTGCCAAAGTACTATGGATGGGAGCCCCTTCCTTTTGGAAATAAATTTTTTGCCTTCTGACGCGAAATTGTCTAATTCATTGTAGAAATCGTTCCCCAAAAAATCCAAGTACGTTTCAGCATTCAAATTCAGACGAAAGGAAAATGGTCCAATTATTCTGTCATAAAAAATCCCGCACCAAACATTCACTTCAAATTAATATGTATCACAGGCTTCTACTGCAAAATGTGGATTCTCATCCAAACACCATCTACAATTTTGACATGTAACAACACCATTTGAAGTGAAAGTTGTTTGCAATTTCGAAGGGTTGACGAAAAATGGGGCGCTATCCATTAAAGTACAACTGCTAAGAATGGAATTAGAATTGCGGAGAATTTGGGTAGCAGGTCGGTGGGTGAAGCGAGTCGAGGCAGAGCGGTCGGTCCGAGCGGAAGAATTGTTTTCATTTTCCACTTGGTACTTTGAGTAATGGATTTTTAGATTTCATAGGCGATTTTCTTCTCTTGATGGTATTTGAGAAGTTATTCCAGGAGTCGCCTGCGATGAGTATTCTTCAGGGTCTAATCATGCCTTCTTTTATTCAGGGTACTAATCTTGTGTTTTTTTGAAAGTTTTACAGGTCAGGTATGGCGATAGGGTTCAAATGGCAGCTCAGGGATTGAGTGGGGTGGCATTCTTTGGTGGTAGCACTCACAATAAATCTAGCGTGGCCGGATCAGATTATATCTCTAGTTTTCTGGAGGTATTTGGGCCCACGAGCTCAAAGACAGTTCTCCAGTGAATCAAACCGAGTGATTCAACCCTCGCAAGGAGGCTCCTTGGGCCAAGTTGACCTATCCCCAAACTCTCTGCACGTAGGTTTACATTTTTCTGTTTTCTTTGCGGATAGAGAGTTGAATGTAAGTTCCTGAGCTAGGTCGGTCTTCGTTTTCTGCTCTCTCTATCCAACTTCAGTTTTGAAACCTTTTCTTCAAGTCGCGCCTGGACTTGTTCTTTTCAATAGTAGTATAGACGGAGCAGGGTACCTGTGAAGCCTCGTGAAAGGAAAAAATATTGCGTGCAATGTCACACCTCACTTTTCAATTAAATTCTCTAAATTACAAGTGCGTGTTTTTCTGAGATTTAATTCTATTGCAACGAAGATGTATCGTGGTAAAAACTCCCGGGAGAGTTTGTGTTCGTTTTTCCTTGTGAATTGACATTCGTTACTTGGTACGATGTCATGGCATTTTGCCAATTTTTTGTTTCGATTCTGAAATAATCATTTTCATTTTGGAGATTATTCTCAAGAAACCCGTGATGCACTGTGCAAAAATTCCCGAGGAGCGTGACTTTGAATGTATTCAGAGGCTACAATATAGCTTGGGATCACTCTCCTTGGACCGGCTGGAAACGGGATTTTCCTGTTTTCAGAGAACTGTACAGATTTCCAACGATGAGGAAATCTATCGAGTTTTAAATAGCAATTTTGTTCGTGGGGTTTTCCAAATTCCTTGTTATTTTTTGGCCATCACTTTCAGCAACGTTTCAAAATTTAGAGTACTATAATTTTCATACGGAATGTTAGGACCGTCCGGAGTTTTTAAAGTTGTTAGAGTGGTCAAAGGCCTGGTTAAAATTTCATTAGCTGGTGGAGCACAAGATTTTTTCAGGGCTGAGCTTAGTAACTGGAGTGGGATAATGGGCTTTTATCTCAGACAAATGAAGTTATTCATTGGGACATAGGTATTTTGAATTGTCTCAGGCCGGAGCAAACGAACCCCAGTCAGCACTAGTCGTATGTAGGAAATTTAAATCCCTGACGAAATACATGCGTGAGCGTAGCGCTTTATATGGAAAATTTCCTATAGGGTTGAGCTGGGAAGTAGTCCATATATTCATTTTTGCGTTTGGTTTGATGATTACCAGTCGCGATTCCACTGACCGGACCGGGCTTGTAAATTATTAAGACCCTAGCGGCTGCAGTGTCATATAGAGGTGGTACACATGACAGTACACTTTGTGCAATTTTCTTGTTTACTGATCTGCACGACGGAAAATCAAGTGTCAGACAGTGGCGTAGCTGATATATTTTCCTGGGTTTTTTTTAATTACGACCGCACTCCTATGATATTTTGGGACATATTCGAATTTTGTGTACGGCATCTAGAAGTAGAGCTCAATATCTACAATTTGCATATTTTGGATTTTCACCTGGGAGGTGGAAAATATGTTGCAAATGTAATTGGAAGTTGCTCCAAGCGGTCGAAAGTGCGCTCGACTTCACTTTGAAGATTCAGTAATATTGTGACTTGAGTGATTTATCGATTCGTATTAATTAAGGAAAAATACAGTACACTGAAAATTGCCTGTTTTTTCATCAAATTCGCAGGAGAGTAATCGTTCACGTAAATATACACAACAACAAATACATTGACCATGAATATTATCAGTGATAAATCCCAAACCTTGTAAGTTTCTGAATTAGAAAATGAAAGGTGAACTTCAAGAAAGGAAGTTCAAGATATATTTTAGGTAATGTCAGTCATTGTTGATTGAAAATTAGAACAAAATGCAATAATTTCAAATCTCATTTTTTCTATGTTTATGCAGAAAACAAAACTTTATTGAACTATATTTAGTGAAAAAACTGGTTTTTAATTGCACTAGTGCAATAAAATGTTCATTTCACTCATATGTCATTCTACTACATCGTTTTGTGATCATGACAAACATACAGGTTCAAATCGACGCCTTTTTTATTCTCAATCATATTTTTTGCATACTGGATTACGGAATTACTAGAAAATTCAATTTATCAAAAATAAAGTTTGAGTTAAATTGTTCCTAACAAGCATTAGTTCCTAACTTTCTCAATGCAAATCGATAGTGCTAATTAATTATTAAATATTTTGGTCTTAACTTGCGCTTTTTATTTTCCCACGCTTAGTGCCACCAAAAAAAAAAAAATTTCAGATATTTGCACGAACGTAGAAAAAACATTGTATGCAACTTGTGCAATAAGTATGTTTTATTGCACTCGTCGGACAATCACGTCGAGTGCAATAAAAACTTAATTTTTGCATTTGTTGCATGAATAACTATTGAATGGTATGTATTAAAATTCTCTTGGGTGGAAAAACCAAAGAGTTATTGAAAAGCGAATAACGTTAAACAATAAAAGTACTTATCACGAATAAGTATACGTACCCTTCAATACTAGCCACAGTAACTAATGTGATATAATAGTCAATCAGAAAAAATAAATTTTTAAATAACTGGAAAATACTCGTATGCACTAATGTAATATGCGCAACTTTCAGTGACATTTTCAACACATTTCCCACCTCTTAGGTGGAAATCCAAAAAAAACAAATTGTAGATATTATGATCTCTACTTCCAGATGCCGTTTACAGAATTTGAATACGACAATTTCACTCAAATCGGCGCATTTTGCAAGATAAGCCCAAAATTGTTTATAACGCGATTGTACAAAAACTACACATCGAACAGAAGTCATCTTGCGCACAGTTGAGCAACATGTTATTATTCATGATTTTACGCAAGATTGTTCGTCCAGCTTTGAAATTGAAAAAAATATGAATTTATGAAAATTGTTCTCTTTTTAGAGGTTTTCCTGAATTTTCTCAGTGGAAAATGCACCAATCCGGTCGCACAAGACATCAATTCCTAGGTTTTTGAATTCTCCAAAAAAATTCGAATGAGTGGAAACGATTTATTCAATACTTTTGAAGATATTTGTAAAAAAATATAAAAGTGGTAATTTTTGACAATATTTTTTGTTTAAAAAACTCCACAAAGCGATTTGGCTGTAGCCGACACCGGGGTTTTCATCAACGACCTATCTTTCAAAAGTAAGTGTTGGCTATTTGCGTCTTCATTCAAGTGTGTAAAAACCTCTAGTGGTTGGCCTATTCGGGATGTGGAATTATCTATTAGCTGAGGAAATCGAATATCTTTGTTCATTCATGAATTTTTCAGGTGGAGTATAGTTTTGTTGGATTATTTTCTTGATTGATTTATGTAGAAAATCTCAACAAGATAGTTGATTCTATCAAGTATGTTTTTATCAAGTATGCTTGATAATAAAATTTACATCAATATCCCTCTCCAAATGCATGCCCAGATAAATCATGATTTTTATCGATTGTATGATCACAAGGGCATCGTCTATTGACAACGAGGGCTTATTACATTCTCTTTTCAATGTGATTCCCAATATAGTCGCCATATTAGATATGGAAAGCTTTAACATCCCACGTGCCCTTTCATAATGAGAATCTTTCTTTTTCGGCTGTAGATATCAGAGGAGTCGATATAACTATTCAGCCTCTCTGTAGCTCGCCTAAGATCATTTGTACCTTACCCTTCATCTGTTCGAATCCCGGAATACCAAGACACCTTGCAAAATTTATCAGTTTCCTGGGAGTTGAGTTTTCTTTGTCTGAGTGCGTTGATTAAACCTCTTTGGGGAACTTGAGCCTTCTGCAAAACAGCTCTTGGTAGTCGCAAAGCAAGTTTCCTGCAGTTCCAGCGAAGTCCTCGCAGTGACGGCACAGTCTGATGTATCAATTTTTTTGAGGTGATACCTCAAAGGACAATGTCCAGTGAGCAGTCCCGTTACCATTCTCAAGTTTTTCTCATACTCGAGATGCCGTTCAACTCTTTCTAGCAATATTTCACATGATAGGGGGGTGGATTCTGAGTATTACTCTGATTTGGCGTGGTACGGGGGAGGGAAGGGGTATTTTTTTTCAGATAATTAAATATTCTTTCATGTGAAAAAAAGTTATATTGAAAGTTGTAGAGCGGAAAATTGCCTACAAATATTGATCTGAACTTTTTTCCTATCTACAATAGTTTTCGCAAATTATTAACAAATAATGGAACAGATACACGAAACAGGCAAATTGACGTTATGGAGGGGTAGTGACGCTCTATTGTAGAAGCTTCAAAGGGCTTTACGGAAGCGCTTGGGCCGCCACTTTATGACGTCATTCCACTTTGACGCTTGGTGTTAGCAAGTCATTTCCCTACGTTCAACTTCGCAAAATCAGCAATGAATTCAGTGTAGAATTCATCATATCTACCACCAACGCACGCCGCAGCCAGACTACACACTCTCCGTACTCACCAACAATTTCAAACATGGCTTGGAATGAGCCCAGACCCTGAATAATGGGGTTGGGAACAAACAACACAGGGTCTAGAACCAATTTTCAACACCATGCTACAGACACATGTACACATAAATGAAAAATAGCTGTGAATTTCCATTCATGAAATCTACCTTCACGACTGGCCATGGCATCGTTTTTTCAATATCATATTCTTGTTCAGCGACCTCAAAAACCCCTCCAGCATCAATTTGGGAGAAATAACTTCGAAATTCATTGAGTTTTTTCAAATTTGCCTAACAAAATTGTTTTTCATTGTTTAAACAATCAATAAACAATCAGCACACGAATAAAACTTTATAACTCTTTTCTGCAAGACATTACTGAGTAATATCGGAAGGTTTTGGAAAAATCCATGAAGTCCTCCAGTATTACGAAAAAATGCATAATTTAGAGCTATTTTTTCCCCACTAAAAAGTAAAATTCGTTTATGCGATACTTCGACTGAAGAAATTGTGGCTGATTTATTGACAAAATACCTATTTGAAATTTTCATCTTTAATAAAGATGGTTGATGATAATTATAAGTTCATGATAATGTATACTCAAATTTGTATGACTCTGTAGATGTTACTATGAATGTTACAACTGTATTTCCAAAAGAATATTCCTTCATTTCTTGATATATTTTTCTACTTTCACTATAGAACCTATCACGGAGGGGTCACTCTTTTCGAACAATTATTATATTCTGAGAAAATTATTGATTATTTTAATGCTTGCTTTCATTATCATACGTCGATGGTATTGGGACGAATTATTAACTTTTATAAGTTTTCAAAAACTGGGATATTTCACAACAGATGTCAAATATCAGACCGATGAGCAAATGGAATAATATAAAGTGTGTACTTACTACCCACTGATTGATTGTAGTGGAAGTCCGAACTATCAGCACTTATCAATGCAAATACAAGGAAAGAAAGAAGAAACTTGAGAAAGAACATCATTTTTCAACTGTGTTTCTGCGTTCCACTGAAAAACTCAATTTCCGTTTATATGTTTATATAGCAAACAGCTCCATTAGCGAGTGGGTGGAACCATTATTTTTTATATATAATAGGCTATTGTAATCTCCAGATATTCAATCACTATTTGTTCATGAGAAAATACTTTTAAATTGAAATATTGATTTGAATTGAAAAATAAATAATAAAATTGGGTATGTGAAACACTTCACATACCAGTTTTCTCAATGAAAACGACTTGATAATTTTTTCATATGTAGGCGGCAATCAATAATTGTGACCAGATATTTTATTTTCTGAGTTTTATTGAAATTGTTCAATTGTGGTTATTCATTTACGAAGTGCTTCACTGGCGGGCATTGCCTTCGGAAATTCTTGAGGGAAAAAGTGGTTCTAACAAAATAATCAGTGAGTAATCGGTTATCTTACTGGATTACAGTGGAGCGTTCGACTCATTGTATTCAAACATACTAATATCCATGCTCAACTATATTGGCTTCTCAAAAGCAGCTGTTAAGATGATGCAAGAATACTCCACAAACAGTCATCAAATGGTGAAAATCGGAAGCGAATTGTCTGAATCAGCAAAATCAATGCGTAATGTTTCCCAGGGAACTATACTTGGGCCTCTACTGTTCAGTTTATATACTTCAAATATACTGAATAAAATTAACCTTTGCAAGTATAATTCTTACGCTGATGATCCCCACTTTCATGTTTCGGTCAAACCAGAAATGCTGGATGAAGCTGTTGCTGGTTTCGATTATTAACCAAAATATTTATGATTTTTTCATTAATCATGAACTGCAACTCAATCCGATCAAAACACAGGTTCTCATGTTTGGTCCAAAGTTGTTATGCCAAAGGTATTTACCTCAAGTCAACATTTCCCTAAATGGAATTACTCTAAATATAGTACCGGATGCAAAGAATCTTTGTCTCATATTAGAAAATGATTTTAGGTGCAAAAAAACAGATTTCATCATATATCCAGAGAGCTCACGCGAACCTGAGAGTAATTCACCCTCACCGAGCATACCTAAATACACAGACGAAAGCCAACTCATGTCAGACACTACTTCTTTCGCAATTTACCTTCTGCTCACCTATATACTCTCCTTCTCTGAATAATGTTGTTTTGTACGGGATACAAAAAGTCCAATATTCCTGTCCACCCTATGTCTATGGTATTCGTGAGTGTTATATATGTTGTGTTCATCTCTGTATATCATAATTGATATAGATCTAGTTAGACAAAGTAACTGATTGACATATTGTATTTGACGTTTCATGAATATAAATAAACTCCACAAAATTATCAATCACTTTCCAGAACATCAGCGACGAAGATGGGATCCTCTTGTATTCACCTGAGCCGGAGATCGTTCGTGCTTGTTGAAATGTAGTTCCTCAACTTCCCCCAATTTATAGTTGTTCCGATTGTTCAGCCAGTGCTGACTCTTTCACCAAAGCAATACTTATAAGCTTGGACATTGATAAACTATCCTTACTGGCATCTTTTTCGAATAACTTATCCATTATCTTATTTTCTCCTATTCCAATAACGAAAATGTCTCTCATGACTATGTCCAACATGTCTGGACTGAACTTGCAGTTGACCGCCAAACTTTTAACCTTAGCTGCCCAGTCGGAAACCTTTTTGTTAGGTTCTTTTCTGGCGTTGTAGAACTCCAAACGTTCGGCAAACACTGATTTTACCACAGAAAAATGTAAAAGTAGTAGTTCATTCAATTCTGCAAAACTCTTCTCTTTGGGTGCTTTAGGTATACATCAATTCTTCAGAAGTATATAACATTCTTCATTTAAAGTACTCAGAAGGATAGCTCCTTTCCGAGCTTCTTCTGTGATGTTGTTTGCCAGGAGGAACTGGTCCAATCTCTCTGAGAATACGGCAAAATCAGAAAGTTTTGGATCAAATAATTCCAAAAAACCCAATAAATATATCTGTTATATCGCAATCTTCTTTAACAGACGCTACCTCTTCACCCACTTAAGTGTCCAATAGTGACAAGGACAGTGGAATGAATCGAGATGTGACTGCTCGTATTTTGAAAAGACGAAATCAATTGAGAAGACCAGACAGGTTTCATTTTCAGTAATGATAGATTGATATTGAAAGAGCAGGTGTTATATATGTTGTGTTCATCTCTATTTATTATAATTGATATAGATCTAGTAAGACAAAGTAACTGATTGACATATGTTATTTGACATTTCATGAATATTAATAAACTCCACAAAATTATCAATTACTTTCCTAAATAGAACAGTAAGTTTCAACACATCTCTCATAAGCTCACTCAGCTGCAATGGCTGACAATGAAAAATAGTTTTTCATTGTATTCTCTAACTTCATTCCACAACATTATTATCAACAGATCACCCCAGTATCTTCCCGATGAAGTTCGTTTTCGTGAAAATGAACACGAAGTGAATATCAGACACAAAGATCTAATAACTGCCCCCGCCACACTACGACACTGTTCGAAAGATCGTTCAGCTTCTCTATCTATACCCATTACAATAGTCTTTCCACTTATTTGAAAAAATTGAACTACCACTTTTCGAATTCTATTCTCGTAACTGGCTATTCGCTGTGTGCAAGACTGGTAATGCCCTCTAGTGACTCGATAGCTGAAGTTTTCCTGTTATATTTCCAATACTCACTATGTAACAATTTCAATTCTTTAACAATTTCTAAATAATCTTCCACGATGTAACATTTTGTTTTCACTGTTAGTTCCAGATGAATCAAAGTTTTTTTCTGTCAAAGAAAAAAGTGAGTAAATGATAAAAGATATGTGTTTTGATACGATAGTTCACCGCATTTGGAGGTTATCCATGTAAAGTTATGATATTTTGAATATCATGAATAATGCTACTTCTGTGTACTTTTAGGTTCGGCAAGTCATGTGCTTGCTCGTTAGTTTATTAAGGTCACTGGTTCATCAGCTCTTGAAAACATAAAAAAGTGAGGGAGCCAAGTAGTTCAACAAATTAAAAAAAGTACCCTGGCTAGCTTTAACCTGACGGGAAACCACTAAATAACGTCAGATTCAACGCAAAACTATTCAATGGAATTCCAAATAATATAATAGTCAGCAAAGGAATGAGGTTCACAATTGTACCTGAATATGGGATCCTACTTTTACCCATGCAAGGATGTAAGAACGGTCCCTTGATAATAAATATACGTTCAACACTCTCTAACACCTATAATTGTCCACAAAATATTGGGTATTGCTTATACAGTACAAGTAACGATGTTTACTCTTAATACTTGAACTGCATTATATTTAACATTAGTTCAGATGTAAGGCCAATTGCTTTTATAACCGAAACCAGTTCGTGAAAATTGAAACACAAATTAATAATCCTCTGCGAGGTACTTTGTCCTGATAGAATGCCGTGTTCGATAGACAACTTGGAAATATATCAAAAGGATCTCTGTCCTCTGTTCATAAGGCTGATTAATCAGTTTACAACACCGTCCAGGCGTTCCCAAACTCGCAGTCGCTATTTGCTTCCTATCATCGGCTAACACCGTCCCACGGAACTTGGCTACTTCTAGACCATGGACGTATAGTTATTTATACGTCCGTGTTCTAGACGATCGAATAGAAAACAGAAAACATCCCAAATATTTATCGAATGAAAACCTCACGTCCCGGAATTAGAGATTGAAATATCGTGGAATAACAGAACATTTATCTCTTTGCTGCAGTTTTTGTGATGCAGTTTTGCAATCGACCACACAGCAATAGCGAGGGCTCATTGTTACCGTGACCGTTGCCACTACGATATCAATAATGTTTATTCATCTGAAGTATGGTACAATATTTTTAAGGCATTTGAGAATAAACGGGGAGACCTCAGAAACTGAAAGTTTTCAGCTTGTGATTAATGATAACCAGGATCATTACCCACTCCTGCCACCATGGGCATTTCATCTATCCCCTCCAGCCTAATGCACACAGCGAATATGAACAACAATTATCGTGCAACTAACGTCTCGCCTGAAATATAAAATGCAAAAAGAGTCAAAAAATTCTGTATTTTTTGAACTACCATTATTGTCTATTTTCTAGTTGATTTTTTTCTGTCTTTTTCTTTTTCTATTCTTCCACAACATAAGCAATATGATTTCGGTATATTAAAAAGTTAACCAAATATATGATTATATGATATGAGAGTTGAATGGAAAAGGATTCTGCGTGTTGCACACGCATTTCTTCTGAATTCCGCTCTGTAACTTTACCAAATTTGTTTACAAATTTTTTTGTTGTATCCCTTTAATTCCTACGTTGGTTAATAAAAGACATAATTATTATCAAACCAGTCACTGATACTCTCCAATTCCGATTGTGACGTTGCAAACTTTCCCAGCTATTTGATGTATACAATATCACAGTATCATCGGCTGGACTCATTTTTCCAGAGGTAAGTAAACTGATTCAATTGGCCAAGTACCAATCTTTTTCATTTTTTCATTCAACGTCCGCCCATTTCTGCGACCAGGGCTGAACACCGACTCCAGTAAGCACACTTTTCCCATTCAAAAATGTTGACGAATACTCTGACGTTTCCAACCAGAGGTTTCCTAACGAGCTCAACATCCATCAACTGGGGTCCGCCATATCAACGTCTTCTCCGAAGGCCATATTTCGTCCTCCTTGATACAACACCTGCTGCTGTGAATATGATATTACGCTGCAGGTATTCGTGGCTTTTGAACGCGAGTCTTCCCTGGCAGGTGGTCACCAATCCAAGAACTAACCGTGCTCCAGATATCAATAAGACTCTCGTCACCACTCCCAAGCAGCATTATAGTGACGGAAACTGATACTGCAACTTCGACTCGGTGGTTATCACGTAATCAACACTAAATCTACTACTATAGTGAGAATAACTGAAATTTTATATGTGTATGGTTGTAGTCACGTTATTCCCATCTATGGTAGCCACTCCACAGTTCTATAACTTATTAGTGTCATTTGAGGTGTCTCAAACATTATGGCCACTAAGAAAATCACTTTAAAGGTTTTCAAACTCAAAAGTGGAAAATAACCGTTGCGCTAATCATCCCGTACCACTTAAATATCACTTAGTAGTCACAGTCACTTTCAAGAGAGTATTATAGTTTCGGTGACGTTTTGGTAACTTCCATAAAACCTTCAATGTGGCAGGCACTTGATTGTGATATGTGGTGATGGTTGCCACGTTCTTGCTATCTCCATAAGTGATTACAATAACCTTCAAAGTTCACCATTCCGCGCGATGACGAAAGCTAACCCAAGTTCTCTCAAATTATTTTATTGTGGCTCACAAAAAGTTTGTTTAACCTGTTACGCGAAACATGAATGATTCTATTCAATATGAAATGGGTTATGCGTTTCAATAGACAATTTTCCTTTATTTTGAAGTGACCGTGGATTGGTCCGTGCGATGACGAAAACTAACTTGGCTTACAAAAAGTTCGTTTCACCTATTACGTGAAACGTGGATGATATCCATTCGAAATAAAATGGGTTATGTGTTTTCAATAGAATTTTTTTCTTGATTTTGTAAAAAAAAGGTTAATTTAAATAGATTGGATCTCTTACTCGTGCTCCTGCTCGATATTTATACTTTAATTGTTAATTCTGTTTGCATATCTGCCATCATTTGCGAATTGATAATTGTTACTTGATAATTGATTAAGTGCTAATCAATTGTACAGTCCTTTATAAAATAATAGTAACAATTCGATTGAAACTCTGAATGGAGTGTTATAGCATGTACTTGTTCGCCTTTTAAATGCGATAAGACCAAATTTAGGTTATAACTTGAAGTGAGTCATATGTGCTGAGTGCGCACTTTAGTGATGATAGTTATAATAGTTCTGACTACTTTCTGATAAGAGTTATTGAGTGGTATCATTTCAGGAGACTTTCAGGGTATTTAACGTTCTGCACTGAAGTATATATTTCCAAAGCCGCCATATTTACAGGAATATGCTGGGTCGCAATTATTAGAGAAATGATCGAAATATCCAATAAAGATTTATTTGTCATCAGCACTGCATCAAACGTAGTAATTTGTTACGTAAATATTTGTTTCAACTAACCAAGATTGATAAAACAATGTTTGAGGGATTCAAGTACATAATTTCAGAGGCGAGTTATTTCCAAAATTTATAATGTTCTCCTTAAATAAAGTGTATTCAGATGGCGTGGGCTCACAATCAAGCTACAACACCCATATTTCACAAAAAACTTTTAATCGTTTTAATTTTATCCCGATCAGAAGTATACAAATTCAATATACTCACTTATTGGGTTTGTATGTTTATATGCGTTATATTTTCAAAGTTGATCGAGTGTTAGAAATGAATCAGGCAGAATGGAAGAGTGAGGAACATTTATCACAAAAATATGTTGCTGAACAGAGATCGAGCTACATATTATTTACACAAACGCAGTCAGTTGCTCAACGTGTCTAGTGTCGGCCACTACATATCCACGTTTTTGCCAGGTGACCACAACGTGGTTGGAATGTGGCTATCTGAGATCCAGGAACGTAGATCGTAACGTAGCAGCCACCAAAGAAGTGTTTCCCATTTGGGTAGCCGCCACGTGATGGAACCGTGTATATTACGTGGCAGTGGTTTCGTCCAAACACTTCAAAGGTTTCCAGAATCGTGGCCGCTACGTTCTGTCCACTTGAAATGCTACTTGGGGCTCTCGGCCTTTCGGGATAATTTCCATAATAAGTGAGCTGTATCTTTTTTCCTCAACCCTCATGTTTCCTCCACTGTATTGCTTTATGCTAACTCTATGAATCATCACTCGGGAATCTCAGTTAAAAATCTCACATCTATGGTTCAGACGGGTTGAGGGCAGGAACCTCCAAAGATATCTCTTGGTACACCTAACCACTTGCTCACCCCATCAACCAAAGCATCTCATCCGTAGAATGTCCCAAAACTCTCAAAGAAGCCATAATCAAGTCCTTCTTTTGAAGCGGAGATAGGAGTAGAATGGTGAACTACAGACCCGTATCAATCGTTGCAAATATTACAGAAAAATTCGAACAAATTATCAAGAGATTGGACAATAATGTGATAAATGAAAGTTTGATTTCAAATTAATAGTTTGGATTTCAGCCAAACAAATCCACTGAGGATGCGATTTCGCTGCTTACATCAAATATTCATGAGGCATTAGATAGAAGTAAACCAACCCTTTATGATTTTTCAGACTTAGCAAAAGCCTCCGATACTGTAAGTCACCCACAATTATTTGAAGCTTCGGAAGACATGCGGGTTGGAGGACGATGTGCTTAATCTGATGGAAAGCTATAATATAGCAAACAACAAACGTCAAAATAAATAACAATATAAGTGACGGTTTCGAGGTTAAGTTGTGAGTCCCACAATGTTCCTATATTATTCACTATATATCTAGATGATCTACTTGAATTGATTGGTCGTGGAAAAATAATTACTTTCGCAGACGATACAGCCATTTTATACCATGCTAATAGCTGAAAAGAACACAAAAACCTGACTGAAAATGACATGAAAACTATTAAAGATTGGATGGATTATAATTTTTAATTAAGGAAAAAAACCAATTCCATGAAACCCTAGAAATTCATCAGAATTATGTGATTAAAAAACAGATCATATGAAATACTTAGGCATTACTGTATACAAACCTCTCAGATCGGATAAACATATCGAAAACATCAGTAGAAATCTATGATTTTAAACTTCTAAGAACCATACTAGACATTACCAAACTCGAAATGGTCTATCATGCGTTGGTTGGTTTTCGAATTATGGTATCATAGAGTGAGGTGGAACAATAAACACACACATAAAAAAAAAGTATAATACAAAAAAAAATTATGAGAAAGTCATACCTACCCGTCAGTTAACCTCTACACAGAAAAACAGATCTTCGACATAAAACTTCGTTCAATTGTGGTTTATCAATTCAAAAATAAATCAGATCTCCAATCTCTAACACATCAATATAATACTAGGAAACATCGCACCTGCTACAAAACTCCATTTTCAACGAAAACAGTTGGCCAGCGCAACTTCACTCATCTAGCACCAAGAAAGTATCAAATTCTAAACGAAGATCTGAAAAACTCCATAACCTACGCCAATTCAAGAAGAAGATGTATGAGTTTATTGCGAATCACCCGAAAAATGAACTCATCAAAATAATAGACATGCGAAAATAAGTTTCGTGATATTGTAGTGCATTATTATTCATTACAGACATAACATACAAAGCTTATCTTTACACCTCATTCATCTACCTTTATATCTTTACACTTTTATCCTTCCATTTTGTTATATACATTTTATATACATTGTTGCAGACATACGCTATACAAAACAAAATGAAATATAACGAAAATTTTTTTTTGCAGGTACTAACATTACATAGATACGTTTATCATTGTAAATAGTATTAGTTTTCCAACATTACATAGATATGTTTATTATTGTAAATAGTATAGTATTCCAACAAATTAACTGAACAATACCTTAGCAAACCATTGTAGATTGAAATAAATACATGAAGCTTAACAACTCATACATAGGCAAACTGCCTTAGTGAGTTTTGCGATTTATTGAATATATATTACTATAATTGTATAAAATTGTATTAGTCTGTACACAAAGTCTCTATTTTCAAACTATTTATTAACTGGAAATCATCGATAACACTTAGTAGGAGAAAGTTGAGTGGAACGAGGTTTTTTAACTCAAGTTTCACTGATTTGTTCAAGCCGGAAATATCCTGTTTCAGACACCCAGTCGGATTATACAGGTCCAATAACATTCATCCCATGATATACTCGGAGTATATTACGAAAAATTCAAAAAACTAACGAAGCTTTTCTTTCATAAAAAATTGTGAAAAAAAATATTTATTCAAATGGTTGCCACCCAACTGGTGAGGAAAAATCTGATGATAGGATGGCGACTATACAAAAATCTTAATATTAATTATATTGTGAGTTTTCAATGGAGGTAACAGTTGCAAGTATAAGATGATAGTGATTATAATAAAGACTGAAGATTATTATCTGGTGTTTCAGAGTAGTGAGCAATATTTTCAGATTGTCCGCAATGGATAGTAGAAGGCTCATCATTTTCTACAATTTTCTTAGCAGCTCATTTGCAACTGAATTTTCAATACAACGTTCTGCAACAGTCGTCGACTTCCACCCAGCATGTCTTTTAATGTTGATTATATCCTCGCCTGCATCTGCTACCATAGTTGCTAAGGCACGTCTGAAGCAGTGACCAGTATATTCTTTCGCATTAGGAATACCTAGGTAAGTGGCTATTCTGAATGGTATTTGACCGAATGTATTTTTTCCGATAACCTGTCTCGTACACTTGCCATTTTTATAATATAAAAAAAAACGCTTTTGATCATTCTGATCTCGCAAGGAAGAATATTTTCTGTAAATATCCAAATAACTTGGCGATATCTGTTCTATATCGATTACAGTAAATACTCGATCTATCTTCGATTTGGTTTCTCGTATAGTTATGAGTGAGAATGTCTCGAAATCTTGAATGTCGTCCACTGTGATATTTGCCAATTCTTCGCGGCGTCATGCTCCACAAATACCAAAAATCAGTGCTACCTACAATAAATTCTCAGATTAAGATCATAAGATACGAATCGTCTGGTGCTTCCCTCAAAAATAAGTAGATCTCTTCTCTGCTTAGAATCTTCGATTTCTTTGGTTCATAACCATCGAATTTCCGTTTCAAGAAAGCTATCAATCTTGCGTATCTACTGATATCTATATTATCATGTACATTTAAAGTAGCTTTCAGCATGGAATAATATGACCACATGGTAGAGGGCTTACAATATTTAGATTTTTGCAGAAAATAGGCAAGAAGTACAGTCTCTGTGTATTTCTTATTTTTCACATTTTTTCCGTTGCACCACCTCACGAATTCTTCATACACCTTGTCGTATATTTTCTTGGATTTACTTGGCAATGAACTCAATCATCCTCAGCTGCTTACTTATTTCTGGTGGAGTACAATTCACACTTTCTTCGTCGCTTGAATCCATTTCGAAATCAGTAATAAATTATATGTGATCACAAAAATCGACAGCAAATATGGCTACTAGCCTATATAATCTTATTTCGAAACATTGACTGAGTTGCCATGGTAACATTCATTCCATCACTTCTTGATTTATTCTGTTTCCGATATGATATGAATATACATCCTCACGGCAGCCTTGATGTATTTTTATCATGTTCTAGATATAAAGAGGTATCAATGACATCAAATATACCGGTCGTGCATGAAATTTTGTATGTATTTCGGGCGTAATTTGCTTTTATGGACCTAGGCGTGTAATTACTTACACGCTGCGATCCATAAAAGCCTATTTTACGCCCTTGATACATAAATGACTATTATGTAATAACCTTGAAATTTTACTTTGTATTCGAATCGGTTGGAATATCTTCCTGAATTTCCATTTCTGTAGTTTTGTTGACAGAATACTGTCAACTTAACTTAAATTATATCCGGTAGTGGCTGCAATTTGTTTAATTATATTCAATGCTTTATTGAAATCATCTTCATACAGGAAAAAATTCACTAGTCTAGGGTTCATACCATTATATGCTGCTGCTTTATGTTGGTAGGGATGAGTCATAGTACTTGTTTGTAATATCTGTATACGAAGTTTTGTTAGAGTAAAAAAATCGTGTTTATTGTAAATTTTCGTTAAAGACGATTCTAAGGAGTTCATCGAATCGTTCATTTCAATTCCTTTTGTAAATTTGATTGACAAGCTATGTGTCACTCTTGTCAATGTCAACATCCAATTCCTCTCCACTCCAGCATTGACTTTCACGGAATCAGGTGGAATAAATTTTAAAGTAATGACATACACCAATTTATAACCCAAGAGTAGTGAAAAAAATAAATATCATGTTATCTGTACTTAATATTCTCACTTCTTCTTTATGATGTGGAAACAGTTTTGGTGGACTTCTTGTGAAACCTGTAGGTAAAATATTTTTGCACGTAATACGAAATTAAAGGATGGAGGTCTAAAAAAAATCAGAAAATTCTGAAAAATCACGGAAAGCAAATGGAAATTCAAACATGGGTAATAAACAACCCAAACTAGCCAAAAAACAACGAAAAAATCAAGTAACCAATCGAATCCAAAAAGAAAAAGATGAAGAAAAATCTAAAGCATATTAATACCCGAAAATTGAACAGAAGAGTACTCCCAAAATATTCGGATAGCCAGAAGAGAAAATTAAATATGAACAATAAGCGACACAGAGTTGAATGAAATTTATAATTATTTGGATGATTTTTTCGAAATACCACGTTTATAAAACGGACTGAAGAGTAAAGAATAATTATTTACATAAAATAAATTGATATACCACGTTTATTAAACGGGCTAAAGAGTATAAAATTATTTCCTAACTCCCTAGAGATTGTCCAGAAAATTTGTAATTGTGAATTTTGAATATCTATGAAAATACCTGTAAGATTCAAAACAAAAAACGTGGGGCGCATGCAATAGATTATTGATGCATGAATAGTTCAACTGAGTCACTAACAATTTTATTTCATTGCAAATGATATGAAGTGTTGTGTGAATTTTCTCAACGATAGCTACTCCCTTCAATTCTCACTATTATAATAATAATAATAATAATAATAAATGCTTTTATTGAAAGGTTACATACTCTGTACATAGAACCTAACAAAAGGCAGGATTCAATATCTGCGCATGAAACATCATTGCAGAGCTTGCTCTTCCATCCATCTATCGCTTTACCCTACGTTTTTCGTTTCAAATCCTACATGGCTATTGAAAATTCACAATCACAAATTTTCAGGACAACCTCTGTGGGGTTAGGATTTGTATGGGGATATCAATCTGTAAGGGGCTAGAATGAATTATTTATACTTCTCAGTCCGTTTCATGAACGTGGTATGAAAAAAAATATTTAAATAATAATTTGAGGTTGCAGTCACTTTTATGAGAGGTAATACGTCCTGATAAATTCCTGCGTTTGGCCTATATATTTATAACAGTTTGAGCAAGGAATAGAACGAATTACATGTGAGGAATCTTAAATTATTATGGGGGATTTGGTTTTTGTAAATAAGGTTATTTCTTCTGCTATTTGGAGATTTTTCGATATGGATATATTCATTAGTTGGGAGTGAGTCCTTTATAACATGAAGTGTTCTATATAACACACTGCTATTGTCATACAGTAGGAAGGCGCCTCCACCATATGTCATAAGTCTATGGCTATAAAAAAATTATAATTTGTAATAATATTATTAATTCATCAACATTTTCTTATTGATAAAAAATTTGTATTGTCATACCCTAGGAATTACTATCTCAATTAATTCTTCCAGAAAAAGTTAATTATATTAGTAGGAAGGGAACCGTCATCTAAAGAATGAATTATTTTCGAGGGTAGTGTTTTTTAATTACTCATACCAATAAACAACAATTTTCTCAATGGCTTTGAGCGTGTGGGGTTCAAAAATACCTTCGTTCTCTGCATTCTATGGCCATCCAATCTCACATTCACCCTAATTCATTTGGACTGACATCATTTCTTGACATCCAAACGAAAAAAAAAAATTATCAAGGCGGATATTCAACTTTAACTGAAGTTTTCTTCCATATCCCCCTCGATTTCTCTCGAGAATACTTTGAGTGAGGTAAATGTTCAGCCTTGTCAGCATTCTTCCACATTCCCCTCCTCATTTGGACCATTTATTCGCACCAAGGTATTTTTGATTCAATTTTTTGAAAGGGACTACCGTCTCCCTTGCTTCTCAGAAAACCACAAAAAAAATATATTTGATGATATCCTTCATATCACGAAATTCACACTCTTTCATTTCCATATATACCCCTTATGCATTCAACTGTTTCATTCTACATTACTCTTTCCCCTTCTTTATATTATACTTGCTGTTCTTCTTCTATCTGTATATATATACACACATATACCCATATATACGCATATATATGTTCCTTGGATACTGGTCCTGGCAAGAAAGGTGTCCCCAGTAATTCCTTCTATATAAAAAAGAAAAAAAATCATATTAGTAAACGTAAAGACATGACCCTATAGATACCCAGGAAAAATCGTCAAGTTTCTCCTCGTTTATCTCACGTAGCGTGCACTTCACGCTTTGTCCTGGAATGTGCAAGTTTAAAATTATTGTCATCATATTCTAATTACTTCAATTTCAATAAACTCAGCACTAATTTCTAACAAATGTTTTCATTTCTATTCACGAACGAAAATGTAAACACCATTATCCATTATTTTTATGAGTCTGTCCCGTAATGAACATTCAATCTTTAAAATTAGGTATGTCCTTTCCTCATTTGAAAAATTGAAAAAAAATTAAAAAATTGTTTTCACAGTATTTCTTGTGATATTAGTATAAAATAATCTTCTTTCGGAATGGGGCCTATCAGATTTATGCCATTATTCCGGAACGAATTCTAAAGAATTTATTATAACAAAAAGTTATTTGACTCCTTATTCTCAGTTGAATGAAAACATCAATTGTCCTATTGTGAAATCATAACAAATTAAACACCACCAATAAAGGGTTTTCGAAAATTATTGTTCATATCTTTCACACTAATAACTGCTTAGAGAAAATATATTTCAACAAGTATATCATACTGTTTATTTATTTTTTTATTTGATTTTTTCCTGACAAAACTTCCAGAAAAGTGAAACCATAAAGATGATTTATCAAATCATTCTGAAATGAAGGAAAACTCCCAATCAAGTACCTACTGAAATCAAAAGTTATTTAAATTATAATGTTCAATCACGGAAAAATGAAATCTCCAAATACCGTTTCCCATAAAAAAAATATATACCTAACTTGCTAGAATTCCTCTATTGTATAATCTTAAAATATAAAAAGATCTCAAAAAATGTTTTTCAAAATTCTTCTTACTTTTACATGAGCTGAATAAAAATATTTCAATAGCTTTGATGCAAAGAATAATCGCCAACTTATTAACCCAAAATTGAAACTATCCAGTAATCTTCAATCAATTGAATAAAAATTACAATAATCCACCAAATAAATTACCCTCAATGCACTCATACTAAAACAAATCCCAGAAAAATATTCAAACTAGAATTCATTCATCATCTGGCTATCAACAATGTTTATTAAAATTAGAAACATATTTGAGAATTTGGGAGAAAAAACGAATACTACCTCGAGTTACCACAATGAGGTTTGAAATAGTATTTATCCGTATTTGGAAATATTATTAAAGCATATTTTACTACTATATTTTTATCCCATATTGAAACTTCTTCAAAAATTTACTCATATAGATGTGGTGTGTTCAATGTTCTGTTTCCACAAACCCGATTCTACGGTTGATATTCAAAACTGGATGAACTTGACATTATAATACACGACAATCACCTTTCTCATTGCAAAAATATACAAAAATATCTGCCTAAAGGCAAGCTTTCATGTCATTCTCCCGACACATCTCCCAAGCTCTCCTTCAGTTCATGTACATATGATCACTTCTCGCTATTCCACGAGTTATCCTCAAATTCTTAAAGGTACGCTTTCATGTCATTTTTTCAACACATCTTCCAAGCCTCCCTTCAGTTCATGTACACATATGATCACTTCTCGCTATTCCACGAGGTATCCTCAAATTCTTAAAGGTGGGCTTTCATGTAATTTTTTCAACACATCTTCCAAGCCTTCCTTCAGTCTATGTCTTCTCGAGTCATTAACTCGAAACACACTATTTAAATGCAAAAATCAACAATAAGGCTTATATGAAGCGTATGTCAGTTCATCAAGGTACTTTTCATCTACTTTTCATTTTCATTATATTCTATGCATTGAACACATCATCACTTCATAATTCGGAAAAACCATTCTGAGAAAATAAACGGAAATGTGTAAAATCACCATTTGGAACCACTACTAGACCATATCTTTCGTATTCTCAAACTGACAATTTTACTTTTCGCATTTTCACAAAGCATATGCCTATTCGAAGGGCTATTTGCAAGATAGTTATCCTCCCACTGCTGGCTAGGCAATGTTCTCAAGACATATATGTGTTTTTTTGTAGAAGTTTTTCTTTCTAAAATGAACTAAGAATTTTGACTTCCGTTATATGTTAGTAATCATGCAAAAAAGTGTAAAATCTAAGAGAAACTTCAAATCTTTTCATCTCACAGCGAAAAATATCATAACTTATTATTACCACATAACAACGACTGCACAATAGTACATAATTTCCATATTTATCGTGGAACAATGAAATCAAAATTGTTATCAACAAATAAGTATACAAAAATTCGACATTTGAAAAAAATGAAAAAAATTAGCTCGAGGTACTTCAAGAGATTTATTATGGAGAATAAACCTCCAAAATCGAAAGCAAGGCGCCTCCACCATATGTCATACAGTAGGAAGGCGCCTCCACCATATGTCATAAGTCTATGGCCATAAGGGCCTTAAAGGGGGTTGGTAGCTCAGAGGTATTTTGTGATAACCAGATTATGAACTCAGAATCCAAAAACAAACATACAATATTCATTTCAATCATGAATATATACAAAAAAATATAATTACACATAATGACTATATATACAACGCTGCCAGAACGGCAGCTCAAGAATAGAAACTACATTTCTATATCCAGCTCTTTCTTCTGGGGGCACGTCACTCCCCAATGACTTGTGTCACCCACCAAGACCTGACAACTACTAACTCCCCTATCTTTCCCTGCTTACCTCGAAACCTAATTGTTTTTATTCATCAACTGGGTCGAGGTTAGCAATTCAGCAATTCTGCTTTGTTATATTTTAATTTGGGATTTCTAGGTCGCTAAAACTGTCCACAAATGTTTTGGATTGTCGGCCTAGTTTTTGTAATTGAATGTTTTGATTTGGATGTTATGGAAAGGTGATATGATTTATAAATTTTGAATAATGAACTGGAAATTTGGGAAAGTAAAACATGATTTTCCCTAACTTGTGACACTATTCTAATTAGGTATGACGACTCTGTCACCGTCATTATTGTTCTCATTAAAAAGCCCATCTTCATGATTTTGATATTGACGATTTTTCAAGTTTGTTCTCTGTTGAAAGGTGAACAAAATTATTTGATTTGTTAGGATATGAATTTTCTTCGCGAATGTTCTTTAATTCATTCAGGGCCGCTAACCGTTATAGCATCATTAGGGTTAAGATTCGTTTTTATATGGGAGGGATGGTACGAGTGATAACTTATGATTCTAATTTTAAGATCGCTTGATAATGAAATAAAATCATTTCGAAAGCTAGACAAACAACAAAGAGTATAATAACACTGCCCATTCAAACTGTGTGAAACCTCAAGAGAAATAAAATTTGGTTTTTCTCCTCCAATCCTTCATTGGTGAAAACTTTTCCATATATATATTCATATATATATATATATATATATATATATATATTTTTTTTTAATGTTCTGGCTCCCACGAAGGAGGATATCCTGTAATGTTCAGAGAACATCGGGGGAACCAAGGGAAAGAAGGTAGGAGTTGGTGTTCTTCTTGAATTTCTGGAGGTGGTATGCCTCGGGAACACCTCCCTAGGAATGAGTTTCTCGCTGGGAACCTGCTCAGTGGATGAACGAGTCTTTGGAAAGTGATGTTCTGCAGGTCTCCAAAGTGACCACGAAGGGGTGTGATGACTGAACTTGACGGGTTAGTCTCGAAGAGACTGCCAAAGCAGGAACGATTGTCGATATTTCAGAAGATATGATATGAAAATATCTATAAAATAGAGACAAATCGCCAACTTTTCTACGGTGTTCCAGACAAGTGAGCGAGTTTGTTAGCGAGGCATCACCGACGAGACGAATTGCCCTTTTTTGGACAGAATCCAATAGCCTCAGGATATGTTTAGGTGCCGCGCTCCAAATATGGGAACAGTATTCCAGGACAGGTCGGATCTGTGCCTTACAGATCATGAGCAGCTGGGTGGGGGTGAAATAGCTCTTGGCACGAAAATTGGTATGAACAGTGGGGAATAACGGGGATCTTCAGTCAGCACAAGTGTAGATGATATTATTTGTGCAGTACCAATGGATAAATCCGATGAAATTTCAAGAAAAGTAAATAACTATAATAAAAATTTACAATTTACAATTGAATTAGAAAAAAAATAAATATTCCGTTTTTAGATACTAGAATAATTCGTAGAGAAAACAATTACTAATCACAGATTGGTATATAAAACCAACAAACTCTGAAAGATACATAAACTATCATTCCTGCCACTCAAGGAGAATAAATATGAATTTGATTCTTTGTATGAAAAAAAAAATCAAGATGTTGGTTCATCCTCCATTGAAAAACAAAAATATTAAAATTATCTGAAATATTTTACTAGGTAATTCTTACCCCAAAAAACTTCTTAACATAATATTTTCAATACCAACTCTGATAGACAAATTGATAATGATGCACAAATAATCAAAATTCAGAAAATAACAATGAAAGGATAATTTATTTTTCAATTCCCAGTGTAGGAATTCTATCATCAAATATAATTAAATTATTCAAGAATGAAAGTAACATAAAAATTTCACAAAAAAATGGTTAAAAGGTTAAAAGGTCCCACACCAGATTTGTGTGAATTAAAAACCAAACCATTCGTCTGATGGAAAACAAGACAGTTTTATATGTAGGCATAATACTAGATAGACACCGGAGATGGGATGCTCACATTAGCAATCAGGTGAAAAAGCTCCCTCTTTATTCGGCCAAATTTTAATACCCAAAAACTTTTTTTGATATCCAAGATCCAAAAATCGTATATCCTAACGAACATTTGTTATAGAATTATAGCATGGGGTAGAATAATGGATGACTATCTTAAAAATCTTGAAACAATGCAAAAATAGCTAATTAAAATTATACTAAGTAAAAAATGTGACTATCCTAGCGATGACCCATATAAAGAATCATATACGCCAAGCCTTTTTTCTAACTCTCCTGGTATATCAACGTATACATATCGCACTGAGTAATCCAGAGGTGCCAGATATGTTTAAAACTGTTGGACAGAGATGTTATACATTTCTGTCACCTAATCTTTACAACTCAATTCCAATTGAAATAAGGTATCTCCACTCTCTTCCATTATTCAAATCGAAATTAAAAAAATGAATGAACCAGAGTTCTAGGAATAATATACATTTCGAAAATAATTGAAAATAATATAAGTATTCAAAATGTATAACTCAATAACCTGTCAATACAAGGTGTCTGGTTCGGTCATCTACTATTCTCATCACTATTCTGGTAGATACTAATACTATTATTATAACTGAAAAATCACATTCTATGTTTTTCTATTCATATTTTTATTCATTATTGTCTTATGTTATTCTATTTTATTCCCATTTTTATTTTATGGAATCGATGAATATGAATTGCAAATAGCCTTAGTGATCCTCGCACAGGTTATCCTTTGTGGATCTACCCTGTTAATTTACTCGCAAATGTTCACCTTTCGTGAATTTACATATTTGTTGAAATTATTGTTATGATTGATAAATATTATCATTTTTATTCCATATTATTATGTTGAATCAGTTCAATAGTTGAGGAAATGTGGTATTGCACTGATATTTCCGGAAATCGTCTAGCCAAATAGGCTACTCAAAACAATAATGCAATTACAGAGAAATAAGAATATGTAGAAAAATGTCATAAATACGTCTCTCAAATAAAGTATTATGGACTTCAATTTGTACGCAATATCCTGAGACCATGACCCTTCAGTCCTGCAATTTGATTTTTATTACAAATTTTTATTCAACTCGCTTCGTTCTGATGTCATTCTATTATTCTCTCCGGTTCAAAATTCGTAATCCCATTTTGGAGCACATGCCGATATCCGGTTCAGCTGAAATTTGACAGGTGTTCATAATTCCGAGGACAAAGCATTATGAAATTTTTGTTAGAGAAAAAAACAAAATGGCAGCTCCAAGATGGCGGACGAGTTTTGTGGTTACAGTCCGAATCGATTCAAAATTGGTATATAGGGGTTTTTTGGGTTGGAGATCATGAATTTTGTTGTCAAGATTGATAAATCGAATGACGGGTGGAAATGGCGGAAGAAGTTGTGATTATGGTCCCATTCTATGCAAAATTTGTATGTGGGGGTTTTCGGAGTCGGAAATTATGATTTTTTGTCAAAATTCATGAAATTTAATGGCGGCTCATGGAATTTTTGTTTAAAAAAAACAAAATAGCGCTCCAGATTGGCAGACGAGATTTAGGTTTATGGTTCGATTCGATTCAAAATTGGTATGTGGGGGATTTCAGGGTCGAAAATTAGGAATTTTCTTCAACAATGGAGGAGGTTTGGAAGGTTTGGAAGATTCTACGGAAGATATAGGCAGTTCATCCTGGGTTCGTCAAAAAGGCTCTTGAGAGTGGTAACTATTGAATATTATCCCTTGACTTGTTTCAGTGATCTCACTCCACAATTTTAACTGAATAACTTCTATATAATTTAGAAATCCGTTGTTTCATTCCTTAATATTCTCGGAAAGGAAACTGAGAAAACATTTTGAACACTGAAAAGAATTATGAGTTTATCAGAAAAGATAACAAGTTATGAGTTAGTAGAAGAGCTATCAAGATCCAAATTCCTCCAGTAAACTATATTATTTGGATCCATTTCCGAGTCCACAAAAGTTATGAATTTTGGAGTCGAATTCAATTCGAAAACCACTCGGCCGATATCAGACACAATACAAGAGATGAAAACAGTTCGAATAATGGAATAGAAAAACTGACAGAGGAAGATTGCCTTCATCTGAAAGCAGATTAAGAAAACAAGGTGGTCATACTAGATAAATAAGAGTAATTTGAAAGAACGAACGAACATATTTCACCAAGTCCTTGTGAACAACCCAAAAGAACACCGATACCTAAGATGATTGTAATAAGAATACAAGTTATTTGTTGTAATGAAGTGCCCAGAATATTCAGTGAAGAGCGGTGTGGAGTTCTTTGGACCGCCTTGCTAGTTTCAAATTTTTTATGTTTCAAGCAAAGTTTTAGAGATTGTGAATTTGAATAGACGCCAGAATTTTTATTTGAACTAGGACAAATATCCAAATTCCCTATTCAATAATGATTGCACATCAAATAATTTTCCTTCTGTAAATAACTACAACAATAAAACAAATACCAACTTATAACAATCTATTTACAAAATTTACATTTTCCAATTCCTTAACATTTGAATGCAACATTTATTTTAAATTCCAATGTAAGAAAACTAATATTGTTTTGTTTGCTGAATCTGTCGATTTTTTCGATGTCGATGTACCTTGATTGTATTTTCTTTGTCTAGCACTCAGCTAGACTTCACGAAGTGGTTTGGCTCGCAATCAGGGGGTACTTATAGCCGCTGGGCGACCAATCAGGTGAACACAAGCATCAGCTTCTGGTCCATCGAGTGTGTTCTCAGCGATTTAACATGAAACACAATATTGTTTGTGTCTGAATTTGATATACAAAAATTCTACTTCTTGAAACTTGGAATATTTTCGATGCACTCCTCAACTCATTGTTGTTACAATTGAGTGTAATCTCATCAAGAGATTATTTCTTAAAATTAATTGAGTATACAAATGAGTAATATCCAATACTGAAATTGAAGAATTATTTTAATAATTTTTATGAATTAATAAAAATTGATCTTCGCTTCATATATGGAAAATATGATTTTTTCTCTGATCTTGGGCAGCCAAGATAATTCGTTATCAAGAATTAAGAATCAGAATTTGGCACGATCAAGTTTGTTGGATTTGATTTACGAAAATGACTTCAATTTCAGCGATATTCAAGAAAGTTATATGAGAATAAGTGTTTGACCAGCCGTCAAATACTTCTTCAAGAATGTTTCTGAAAATTCAAAGAAAATTCCAGATTCCAAGTACCAAATTTATACATGAAATATATATATATATATATATATATATATATATATATATATATATATATATATATATTCACTATATCATACCAAATACAGCGTAAGTGATATCATATATTTGTGAAACCCGCATTAAATCTCAATAGAGCCTTGTCAGGACGAGCAATCCAACCTGATAAGACCGAACACCGATATTCCAATTCAATCGGACATATCACATGTGGCATTTCATAATTCTAACGAAATTCTTCAAAAATATATAGAGAACGACACTGCTATTTTCTAGTCAGATTGACCTGAATAAATCTAATCACTGTTTTCTTAAACAAAATGCGTAGATAACTTCAGATACTTCCTTAGTGAAAAATTATCTAACGTTCTCTTGAAAATTATTTGAATGTGACATATTTGAAATATCTTTGGTTCAAACATAGTTCTCAATACGTACCTCCTTGACATCATACACTATTCACTGATTTGAAATCATATTTGCGGAGAAAGGAAAATGCTCTGATTTAATAAATAATTTCAACATGGCATATTCTACTCTGTTAATTAATGGCCGACGAACTTCAGAAAACAATATATCTTAATTGCCGAAAGATTAGAAAAAGGGACGAGAATCCCATGCACATCGTCTTAAATATCATCGTACTGTCAGATTCTCTGTGACAGTTCTTCTTCCCTAGCTGTAATGATTGTTCCATTACCCACGGTTAGATGTCGCTAAGATTTTCAATAGGAAAGTGAATGAATCTCGAGCATAGAGCATATCAATAAGAAATGTAACAGATATATCGTTACATGATACGCAACCATAAGTCAACTGTGGATAACTGCAGTAACGATCGTTTGGAATTCAAGTTGCGTATATCAAACCCAACAGTACCAGAATTATACGGTATGCCAAAAATTCATGCGCCCGGTAACAGTATGAGACCATAAGTCCACTGTGCATAACTGCAATAACGATCATTTGTTAATTCAAGTTGCGCATATCACACCCAAAAGTTCCACAATTATACGGTTCGCCAAAAATTCATACGCCTGGTATGAGTATGAGACCAATTATGTATCAGGTATCAATTCTCCTACTTATAACCTGTCAAAATGGCTATCGGACGAGTTCGATAGTTCACCTATCCAGCCAAATAGTTTCTCTATCAAGAATTTTCATGAAATTTATAGAATCAAAAACTTAACTATGGTGGTTTCGTTCTATGGGAGCCCTCTCTTTCCAAGTGTACCTATTCCTGAAACCTTGCAGTAATTGGAAGAGTTTTTGGAGTTGAACAATTTAAAACAGAGTCGAGGAATTTTTGAAATTGACATCCTTGTGCATGGATGAAAACTAATTCATATTTCAAGATGAATTTTATCAACAGAAGGAAGGCACGGCTATAGCAATTGTCATCACCATTCATGGCAAATATTTCTAGGAATAAATTCGAAACGAATCTGAAACTTCAAAGTCAATATTTTCGAAAAATTTGGCTAAGGAATGTGGATGATGGGTTTTGTATTCTTTACACGAAAACCTTTCTTCGACACTCTGTTCATCAGAAATCAAGAGGGTTTGGAAGAAGACATCTACAGAAAGCCCACCCACATGAACATATTTTTCCCAGCCGATTCAAAACATTACATTCGACACCAAATTTCTAGTTTCAATTTTCTTATACACAGAGCGGTTAGCTTGTCATCGAATGCTGATCATTTTCAGAATGAAATCAAGAAGATCAAGGAACTAGCAATAATCGATGGATATACATTATTGATAATCTCTCGAGAAGAAGTGCTGAGTGAACGAAGCCACGACTCTGAGGAAAACGACAGAGAGCAAAAGATTCGCGAGAATCCCTCTCAATCCAGAATTTACAGAAAGTTTCAAAATTATTTTCCGGGATGTGAATCTCCAAGCAGTTTATAGCAATAGAAAAAACTTGCCAACTTTATTAGGAAACCCAAAACCGGACAAAACTGACATGTAAAATAAGTCAAGAATTTCTGAAATTATTTGTCAAAATTGTGACAAAGTCTAGTACGGTCAGGCAAAATGTTCAATTTCCGAAAGGTTCCACGAACATTTGGCCCATGCTTACTCACCGAAGGGAGAATAAGTCTTGTGTTGCTGACCATATGATCAAATCTGGCCACAAAATTAAAATTCATAATTTGAAAATGATCAAATCGGTCAACGACACTAGAAAATTAGACTGCCTGGAAATTATAGTTATCCACAAAAACCATGGAAAAATATACTTGAAGAGGATAATGGGCCTTTGTATTCTACCTTGTTCACTTTAATCCCCATAGAACAATCAAGATCTCATTAGCGATTGGAGAAACAGAAAAATTCAGAAAATAACCCAATTAGAAACACCAAGTATAAATTGGGAGAAAATTTTACAATTTATTTGGTGTAGTTACCTAATGATGATGATAACTTAGTTATCGAAATGCTGATATAGGTGTAAAGTGAGTAAGTGTAATGAACGAGTTCATTGTGCAATTTCTGATTGAAAAAATATGTATTCCGTTCCGAGTTTATCAATAAAAATTATAGTAACACCATCCATGAAAGTGTCGCTCTTAGTTGAATTTTATCGCCACCAAAGAAGGTGTGTAGCAGGAATATATTTAGGCAAGGACAGGAGTCTCACTGAGCTTGAACAAACATTTGACGATATTTCAGACAGAAGTTGCAGCTAATGAATTAGATCACAAGGTATAATTATTTTTTGTTTATCTCCAGATACTTTTTCATCTCAAAATGAGAATAAGACTGATATACAGAACAAAGTTCCTGAAGGTGGTTTTCCAAGATACTATGATAAAGTAATCGTGAATATAATAAGTAATACACGTTGATGTTTCGTACGCAGAATCCTAACCATATAATTGCTTTCTGCTAAGTTGCACTAAGCTAGGGGTGGATCAGGTGTGTGCTAACACCGTTATTTGGATTTGAAAAAGGGTGGTGCGAGATATCAAAGTGGTGCCGTTTTCTCTCCGTGAAGCTCGGAGCACTTATTACGAGTAGACCGCTAATTTTGTTTTTGTTTCAAGACTAATTTGTGAATAAATGAAGTCAAACTGGGTAAATTCAATTCTCACGTACACCAGAAAAATGACTTTCTGAACATAGATTGAAAAAATCAGTCTACGGGGTGACAAAGTAAGATATAAATAGCACCTCACAACGGGATTGGGTGATTATATTTTGTTGTTCTAGTTTATGTTGATTGTTGGAGCTTATGAATTGATAATTCAACGTTCATCTGTTCAACTTGTTGAATGAAATATATTGTTGAAGTTCTCATAACCTGTGTCATACATTCAAATTGTAAAAATTGATTAAGTTGAATTTCAAATGAAATTGTTATATTGTGGTTATATTTGGAAGCTTCTATGGAAAGTACATTTTTCTACTCCCATATTAGTGAACATTGTTTTACGTATAGTTCACTCTATAAGTCGATCCATTCTTACGCACAATTGTGCGTAAAGAATGAAAACGCACAACTGTGCGTTATGATGCCTAGTATAACAATCAAGTTAGCCTTGAACCACTCGAATCGTGACATTTATCTGTCTTGCGTTTTGAATATGTGACAGTGGCATTGTCATTATTTGAGATTTGAAGATCAGATCGATACTCGATAAATTATGAACCCATCGCCATTTTATTAGTATTATAATAATAATAATAATGTACATTTATTGACAGAAAATAATATCTAGATACATTTGGGGAAAGGAAAAAAAAATTACCTGTCAATAGGTTACAAGATTGGCATAAACCATTTTCACTCTTGTACCTCAAAAATAATAATAATAATAAAAAAAAATAAAAAGAATACGAAGAAAGAGAAAAAAATATATAGACGTGAAATTAATTATAATTGTAATAATTATGATGAAGTGTGTCTATTCCATTGTTTTCTCCATGAAGATTCCATCAACTACACCATGAGACATTATTAAAACAATTTTGGAATTAAATCAAATCATGAGATCCACTCCCATACATATAAAAATATACAAACACTATATGGATGTTGGTACAATATTAAATCAATAATGGTGTGATAATAATGTGAATAAAATTGAACGACAATGATAGAGAGAAAAAGAAAAACATTGAAGAATACAGAACAAAAATACAATATGAAAGAGAATGAATGAAACTTACGAAAATAATAGGTGATAATTATTATAGTGGAGAACACATAAATATTTAATAATGATGATTATCTGATAATAGTTTTTGATAATAGATTTTGCTTGTAACAATTTTTGAAACTCACAATGGATTTAGATTGGAGGATCGGCAAAAGGTCATTATATAAGTTTTGCAATGGTATAAGTAAAAGATCGCTTGAAATGCTCGGTGAAGTGCCTACCAATATGAATCATTTTACGTCGTATGTTCACATGATGCACATCCGTTCTAAACTGTATTTTATTATATAAGTATGGGGGTGTATGAGTGACAACTATTTTATGGAATAACACCGCGGAATGAAGGGTGCGCCTATCAAACATTTTCAACCATTTTGCTTTTTCAAGGGTGTGTGAAATGGGATCCCTCTTCCTAATACCAAATGAAAATCTCAAACATGAGTTTTGAACCTTCTGAATTCTCTGTTGTTCATTGGTATTCAAAAAGTAGTGCTATACTACATCACGATGGATAAAAGTGGACAGAATCAGAGAATCATACAATAGCAATTTAGTTTTCAGGTTCAAGGAATGTCTGTGAGGATATAATAATTTCATTTTTTCCATGAGCCTTTTGTATTAATAGTGATATATGCTTTTTAAATTTTAGGTCGTCATCGATTGTAATTCCCAAATTTCTCACATGACTCTTCACCGGAAGATGTACACCACCTATTTTTAAACCCAAATCACCAACTTTCAACCTAGTACCCTGTCTTCCAAATTTGATTACAGAGCACTTATCAATATTTATGTGTAGGGAATGTTTTTTCGATACTTCCACTAAGTGGTTCAGTTCTTTGTTTATGTTATCAACACTATGTTGCATCACATCGTATTTGAATGAATAATACGATTGAGTATCATCGGCGTACATATGACACTTCAAATTGTTCAATCCTACGGTCAGTTGAGTCGAATATATAATGTACAAGATGGGCCCAAGTATTGACCCCTGGGGTACACCCGATGTCAATGTCTTTAAATTTGATAAATCATCATCAACCTTCACCATTTGCGATCGATTCAAGAGATACGATGTGAAAATCTTCAGCATTACAGCATTAACAGTTAAACCATTATAATGCATTATGGAGAGAAGAAGTTGATGATTTATCGTATCAAAGGCCCTACTGTAATCGATCAGAATTAAAGCAGTAATTTCATCATGATCCCAAGCTCTGACAATATCATCAGGTATATTCAGTAGGGCCGTTGCACAGCTATAATTCGACCACTGCATCATAGGGGCGATATTATTATCACAAAGATGGGCACGAGGCTGAGGAGCTATTGCTTTCTCTAAAATTTTTGAGAGGTAGGGCAGTAGGGAAATAGGGCGCAGATCTTTATATTCCATTGGTTCCTTAACTTTTGGTATCGGGATCACAATAGATTTCTTCCACATGTTAGGAAAAACATTTTTTTCCAGCCAGAAGTTCATAATATGTCATATAATGCGTAATAATGATGGGCAACAGAGATTCACAAGAAAATCATCAAGATCATCAATTCCTCTAGACTTGCTTTTTATTTGTGACATAAAGGTCAGTTACTCAGCCTCCGTGATAAGATGAAATTCCAAAAATGTAGTAACAGAATCATTCATGTTGTTTTCGTAAAAACTTTTTATACCAGAATCAACTTTATTGCTCAATTTGGTGGAGGATATTCTTTGTATGTCTAAAAATATCCGATATTGAAGTGAGTGTAACGCCACCAGAAATTGTTCTTCAGGCTGCTTCTGCTGTAGACAATATTCTGCCGCAAAAATCAAAGGATAGATATAAAAAGGCTCATCAAAAGTTCATGGAATGGAGTATGGATAACCATGTGAGTACGTACCCCGAAAATATTTAGCTTTTCAATTTTAATAATTTGACTAAAACATTTAAACCCTCCTCGCTCTGGGCAATATACTCGATGTAACGAACTACGTTAAATATAAGGCACGATGTTCATATCGAATATTTCAAAATATTATAGATTCATCTGAAGAGGCAGTTCGACGCCTACAAGGGGAAAAATAGGAAAATCGTATGGCGGAAGAAGTTAAAACACATTTGCAGGAAGCTCCGGATCGAGATTATCTTTTTTTGAAAGTAGCCCTGATTATTGGAATATCTGGGGCTTGTAGAAAAGAAGAACTAAAAAATATGAAAACAAGTGATTAAAAGATTCTAATGGGAAAACTCCCATGATAAGAATTTCTGGTACGAAAAATAAAATACCTAGATCGTTCATTGTTTCCGGAATTTTCTAGAATATCTGCAAGGAATATATGGAAATGAGGAATGCTGTGAAGGAGACCAGTATTAGTGAGTTTTCCTCAATTATCAAAATGGAAAACTGACAAGACAAGTAGTGGGGATAAATAAACTGGGAGCAGTGCCGAAAAAAAATGCAGAGTATTTGAAATTGCCCGATGCTGCTTTGTACAACGGTCATCGCTTCAGCAGGACCTCGGCTAACATTATGGTTGACGCAGTGGGTGATTGAATGACGCTGAAACGACTCGGTGGGTGGACGTTTCTATCGTAGCAGAAGGATACGTAGACGAATCCACTGTAATCAAAACAGCAACTTCTGGGAGAATCTTGCAATCCATCAACAATAATTTATCATCCACGTCGACTATAAATGATGATATTGACATTTCGTCAAATATTTTAACAATGAATAATTCACGGAAAAACCGAATGCTCCCATTGTCATAAAAATCTATAAAAATTTCACTATTAACTTCAATACCACTGATAATAATAATTAATAATTCCTAATTATTTAGTTACATACAAATTATGTTCCTTGAATTCGTAATTTTTATACTATATGGTATAAATTAATATTTTCTGAGCTTTAATTTGTTGTTGAAAATTAAACCATAAACTAGGTTAATTACCTTCGTGCTTTTATTACATAAGGCTTGAGCAAACGCACCACCCAGTATATAAGAGTCTTAGAAAAAGTATAGTACGCAGCCATGTTATTAACGCACTCATGTTATGACCGCACTGGCAGCTACGCCATTCGTGTGTAATATGCTTTTTACAACACTTGATACTATTCTCTTCTCAAGCATATAAACTATAGTTTGAGTTAGGATAAAGACAGGTCTGTCTGACTATCTGTGCAACCAGAGACTAGTCTCATATGCTGTAATTGAAGCCTATTTCAATTGAGTCATCAGATCAGACCCCTGAATATATCCGTGTGTCCATCTGTTGCTTCCCCTCAGTTCTTCATTTTTTCAGAATATATCAGTTAACAAATCAAAGTGTGCGCTGTGAGGACCAATCACGTCAGTGCAATTCCTACTGACTCGGAATCCGAGATGACAAAATAAACAATTCCATATGAAATATAGATCATTTCTGTAGTATGAAACGAATGGAAATATTACGAATCATTGGTTATAAATTTTTCAGGCTATCTCATTCAATAACGAATCGAAGTGTGCGTCGTGGAAAACAATCACGTTAACTCAATTGTGTATTGGCGTCATAAATAACGTAACGATTCTAGGGACAATATATTATTCCCCACCCTAGAAAAACGCGTAACAATTTTTGCGCAGAGGAGGTACTGAGGCAAGAGTTTGAGGAAAACATTGCCATATACTCTGACAGCCAAGCGGCTATTAGAAAAATAAGATCCATGCAAATTAACTCCAAACTTGCCTGAAAACCCCTCGAAATCCTGGCCTGGGTGCCAGGCCACACAGGCTACAAGGGCAACGGAGAGACCGATTCATTAGCCCGAGGAGGAGCACGACGTGCCCCAATTGGCTGGCCCAGAACCTCTTTGTATTACAGTGAAAGCGCTGCGAACAACACAAAACAGTACTTGGTTAAGAGAGGAGTCTCAACAAGGCGCCGGGCATGAGACAAGCCAAAGAGTTCATCAAGGAACCATCGCCGAAATTCACAGAGGACCTGCTAAGCTAGAATAGGAGATGAACCAGGATCATAGTTGAGCTCCTGACAGGGCATTGTTGACTCAACAAACACATGAATAACAACGGACTGGAGGAGGAGGAAACCCTCAACACACATGGTGTGTCACTGTGGAGGTCTTATAAGAAGATCCGGATCGAGAATTTCTCCTTATGGAAGTAGCCCTGATTATTGGAATATCTGGGGCTTGTGAAAAACAAGAACTCAAAAATATGAAAACAAGTGATTTAGAAGATTCTAATGGAAAAACTCTCATGAGAATTTCCAGTACGAAAAATAAAATACCTAGATCGTTCATTGTTTTTGGCATTTTCTAGAATATCTGCAAGAAATATATGGAAATGAGGAATGCTGTGAAGGAGACCAGTATAAGTGAGTTTTTCCTAAATTATCAAAATGGAAAACGGACAAGACAAGTAGTGGCAATGAATAAACTAGGAGCAGTGCCAAAAAAAAATGCAGAGTATTTGAAATTGCCCGATGCTGCTTTGTACGACGGTCATCGCTTCAGGAGGACTTCGGCTACCATTTTGGTTGATGCAGGGGGTGATTTAATGGCGCTGAAACGACTTGGTGGGTGGAAGACGTCTATCATAGCAGAAGGAAACGTAGACTAATCCACTGTAAACAGAACAGCCACTTCGGAAAGAATATTGCAATCCATCAACAATAATTTATCATCCACGTCGACTATAAATAATGATATTGAGATTTCGTCAAATATTTTAAGAATGAACAATTTATCGGAAAAATCAAATGCTCCCGTTGTAGTGAGAAACTGTGAAAATTCAACTATTACCTATACTATAATTAATAATCCCTAATCATTCAGTTACATACAAATTTAATCTCTCAAATTCGTCATTCATATTCTATATAGTATAAATTTATATTTTCTTAGATTGAGATTGTTGTTGTTGAGAATCAAACCATGAACTACGTTAGAAACCTTCGTGTTTTTTCACTTGATGCTTGAACAAACGCACCACCCAGTATTAAAAGTCGTAGAAAAAGTATAGTACGTAAAGCGTGTTGTGAGCAATTATGCACTCATGTGATAACCGCACTGGCAGTTACGCGGCTACTGCGTAATATGCATTTTACAACACAAGTTACGTAATATACTATTCCCTTTTCGAACAAATAAGCTACTAGCTGACCCGACAGACGTTGTCCTGTTGAGTCATTCCGCTTCCTGTTGTTTCGTGATATCGTTTTCCGTTATCCCGTTATCCCGTTTTTTCTTTATCCCGTTATCCCCTTTTCCTGTCATCCCGTTCTCCCGTTCTTTCGTTATCCCGTTTTTTTTTCTCCCGTTTTTTCTCCATCCCGTTATCCCGCTTTCCCGTTATCCCTTACCTGTCATCCCGTTATCCCGTTTTCCAGTTTTTTCGTTATCCCGTTATTTGACGTTTTATGTCACGTCACACAAGAACGCGGGCGAACGAGATAAAAAGTATACTATGTCCGTCTCCTGGTTCTAAGCTACCTCCCCACCAATTTTCAGCCAAATCGGTTAAGCCGTTCTTGAGTTATAAAGAGTGTAACTAATGATTTTCTACTATATGAATTTAATTTATACTTCAGTCTAAATAACACATACTAACATAAACACGTAGAACGCTCGGAACTGGAGCAAGATACAGATATACTGACTATCCCACTACACAGGAGCATACATATGGACAATGCTTAGTAGACGATAGTGGGGACGCTACGAAGCATAACACAAAGAGGAGACCGAGAACGTGTATCGAGTTTGAAATCACAACGATTCTAAAGAAGTTTCACTTCAATAAACAAATAATTTGCAATGAAATAATATTGCGGCTATAAATTGAGATGTGAGCTATCCTATCTTCAAGTTAGATCAAACTGCATACGGTGTGCAAATTTGATTGAAATCAGTTGAATAGTTTAGGAGTCCATCGCGGACAAACAACGTGACGCGTAATTTATATATATATATATATATATTATATATATATATATATATATATATATATATATATATATTAAAATAGAAGCAGAGCAGTGTTTGAGTTAGGATGAAGACAGGTCTGTCTGACGGTCTGTGCAACCAGAGTCCAGTCTCATGGGCTGTAATTGAAGCCTACAGACCTTTGGCGATTTCAATTGAGTCAACAGATCAGACCCCTGGATATATACGTATGTCCATCTGTTGCTTTCCTGGTAAGTGGAGGCAACCACTATAAAATCTGGCGCTCGAGAGTGAAAGTTGAGTTTCAAGAATAGTTTGAAAAAATGTCATGGCACCATAATAATGTAACGATTCTAGGGATAATAGATTATTCCCGACCCTAGAAAAATGCGTTACAATTTTTGCGTAGACAAGGCAAGAATTTAAGGGAAATGATTGCCATATAATCTGACAGCCAAGCGGCTTTGAAAGCAATAAGCTCCATGCAAGTAAACTGAAACATGTTTGAGACTGCTTGGTAGCCCTACAAAACCCTGGCTCCAGGCCACACAGGCTATAAGGGCAACAAAAAGACTGATTCATTAGTCCGAGAAGGAGCACGACGTGTCCCAATTGGCTGGCCCAGAATACCTCTGTATTACAGATAAAGCGCTGATAACAATACAAAACAAAACTTGATTGGGAAAGCAGTCTTGAAAATGGTGGAACAAGGCGCCGGTTATGAGACAGAACGAATGAATCATCAACGAACCATAGCCAGAATTCACAGAGGACCTGCTAAGCTAGAATAGGAAATAAACCAGGATCATAGTTGAGCTCCTGACAGGGCACTGTTGACTCAACAAACACATGAATAACAATGGACTCGAAGAGAAGGAAACCCTCAGCACACATAATGTGCTACTGTGGAGGCCTTATGAGGCTAAGGTTTTCAACGACAGGGAAGAAAAAACCACAAAGCCCCAATATATGGAGGAATCGAGGTCTGGCCTATGGAGTCTAATAACAAGGACGGGCACTCTAAGAGATCTGCAACGATCGCAGGCAAGTGGCTTCCAGCCTACAAGCCCCGTACAAATATTATATTTCCCAATATGATCAGATCGTACTGCATCTGTCATCACCCAATTACTATAAATCTTACCATTATCAGTGTATGAATTAACGGTATTATTATTATTGGAATTCACCAAATTTTTTTCAATCATTATTAGGCCAATTCAATTCTTCAGAACTGCTCAATCTGAATAAATATCCAGTACTCCCATCGGAAACTTTCTTCATCAAGAGAAAAGTTTGTTCAGAGAAAATTGTGAGCAATGATACTTTTATAATGGAAGTATATTTCAAATTGATTTTATTCTTCTGATGAACAAAATTTTGAATAGTACAAATATTTAATTTTTCATTTATAAAAATATGATTTGAAGTTCGCAGTTACTCATTGGGAAAAACCAGGGTATGTTCCTTCCGCACGTATTCGATGTATTGATACATTTTCTTCATTTACCCCTTCTCAGATTGTGGATGTCAAGAAAATGCGACTTTTTACGAGAAATAAAAGCAACCAATTCATTGTGCACATTTATAAAACAAATTTTTTGATGAATTTGCGAAGGCGCTTACAGAATTCCTCTAGAATGTATGAGAAGCCAATGATGAAAGTACTTCTGAAAGGAATAGTGCAGAATTTATGTTTGAATATATTCACTAGACTACATAGAAAGCCCCTGCTACTTTGAAATACATGTCCATGTGGCCTCTGCAATCTCCTTCAGAACATTCGTAGCCTATATGTACCTGGTTCTCTATGTGGCATTTGGGTTTTCATTTTTCATGGAATCGTCTAAGTGCATCTGAAAAAAAAAATTGAAAATCATCAATGATCTTGTATCATTATCGAATGAATATCGACACCGTTGCCCATTCAAGAACTGTTCTCAAAGCAACTTTGAATCAAATATACATTCAATACCATGTACATGACAATGAAATCTGTAAATCTGTTGTGGACAGAATCAAGACCAGGAGAAATGAGGGTTAATGCAGACAGGTCTTTTTTGATAAAGGAGGGTTTGCTTTTCTGGGTCCCATGCCCCCGGTCATAAGATTTTGCACACGCATAGATCTATAAATAAAAAATTCGATAATCCAAAAATCCGACTGCGTGAAGAGTAAAAAAGGTGGAAACAAGATGATCAGAACATATTCTGACCGTGGTTGAGGACTGGCGGCGTCCTCGTGGTCGGAAGTCAGGGTTGTTGGTATTCAACAGATCATGAAACTAAATATTTCACATCCTGTACTGAGTTTTATAGTTGTTCTGATGGTTGTCAAGTTTGATATACACTTTGAATGTAACAGTCGTTCGAAGTTATCAAAAATACTTTTGTATACTATTTCTTTAGTAAACCCAACATAAAACCTAATAGGTTATCGGCCCAGGACGTGTCTGAAACAGTATTGGTTCAATAGTGATTGAATAAGAAACGACGATGGGGCCGGAGAGCAACCTGAAATTGAAAGTTGCGAAGCTCAATAATCACAACTGGACGAACCCTGGAAGTTCAAGATTAAAATGTTATTAATCAGAGGAGGTGCATGGAAAGTGGTGAAAGAATCGAAACCGTTAACGCTCTATTTCCTGTGCCATTTTCAGTTTCTTGATAATAACAGTAGTTCATTAGATGTTTATGATGTGTTGACAAAACCAGTGTATTATAGAAATAAAATAAAATAACTTGACAATAGAATATTTACATATTATAAACTTGCGCAAAAAACTGCACTACGTAGTTTTTAACCTTGCAAAAAAAGATTCTCCAACAGAAAACGGCACAAGTAATACAGTGTTGATGGGTTTTAAGTTAATATTGCAGGAGCCCCAAACGAAAACGAATTGTTCTGCGCGGTTAATTACTGAATAATAATACCTAACCGGACGCTCTATGATACCTTATAAGCCAATTCACCTTCATAATTACTATTTATAGATATTCGTGGAATCGTCACGAATCGTAGAGTACGACATACATGGATCTGGACACCGAATTTTCGTGAAGCAGGTGGAAAACCGCATACCAACGTGTCAATAGCCACGCCGTTGATAGTCACACGGTTTATGGTCATGCGGTTTTTAACGGTGCAAGATCATATTTCATATGAAGTTTTTTTTGATAGAATGCATAAAACGTAGTTTTTAAATCTAGTTACTTCAGCAGCCATAGTGACTTATAATAATTAAGGAAAACTAGTAGAATCATTATCAATGAATTTCGAAAAGTAAACTTTTATCGGTATCTCACCTGGAAGTAATATCAACAGAAGTAAAACACTTTCATACTGTAATATAAATGTATAGATTAGTATATAGGTGTATATAGCTGGGAGACTGATGCAACTCAGCCTACTTGAACTACCTAATCAGCTTCTTCGTAGCTGTCTTTCCTTCATCATTACTCACTTGATTGTATATGTGCATTATTATTAAAGGATGATAGAGTTTCTTGATATTCTGGATAGGGAGGGTGACATTGAGACTAAAATATGTAATGATATAAGTGAATGTTTCAGATATGTTAACGATAGAATACACTTGAATGTGATACATTTTAACATAAGAAGTATCCGAAAACATTTTGATGAACTGATGATATACTTGCAAGACGAAATTGAATATATTGATGTAATAGTTCTCTCAGAAACATGGGCCATTGATAACGTGAGAGATTTCAATATTCCAAATTTCAATGTCTATCACAATGAATCGGCCATAAATAAAAGTGATGGTTTGATTGTTTACGTCAAACAAGATATGCCTGCTAATATACAATTATTTAACCTAACAGAAACGAATTTATTAAGGATAATCCTGAATAAGAATAATAATACTATTGGAATCACTGCCTCCTACAGACCCCCTTCAACTAACCAATCACAATTCATTGAAGACATAAAAACGTACCTTCCAAATATAAACAATGAACAGATTGAAATATTTCTTGGTGATATAAATATTAACCTTCATGATACTACTGCAAATGACGTAAATACATACATCAACAATTTTGGAGAGCATGGATTTGTTTCCTTTATAAATACATTCACAAGAGTAACCGAAAATTCTGAAAGTATAATAGACCACATTTTTTAAAAAAACAAGTCATTGAAAAAATCTACTAAAATCAAACCAATGGTAATATAGAGCCACTTATCCGATCATTTTGCGATAGCAATCGGTATCGAAATAATAAGCAATAATAGAAACATATCACCAAAGCAGAATTATATAAAGAAAACCGATTCACAGAAACTCAATTTATATTTACAATCTGAATCATGGAATGATGTTCTAAACAATAATAACATACAGGAAGCATATGATATATTTGAGCTAAAAATACAGAACTGCATTAACAAAGCAACATACAAAATAACACTTAGAAAAAAAAAGCTTATAAAAATACAAAAATATTATTATAAAAAAAAAAAGTGAAATATACGGAAACACAAAAAAAACCTAGGAGTTGATGAATGAGGCCTCAAACAATACTGTCACTAGAAAAAATCTGAAAGATATACCTGTGAAATCCCCTGATGGAAAAATTGTTTCAAATAATAGTGAAAAAGCAAACATTTTCAATAAGTATTTTGTAAGTATTGGTACAGAAATGGCTGGAAAGATTGAAAAAGTGGAAGAATCACCTAGACAATTCTTAAATGAATCTTCAGCTCTATCTTCTATATTTTTAACTCCAATTACTGAAAATGAACTCATTGAAAAAATATCAATCTTGAAAAATAATGTCTCTCCTGGTCCAGATGGAATTCCAGCAAGAATCATAAAAGAAAATCATACTATCTTGATAAAACCCCTGGTACATCTCATAAATTTAGTATTCAGAAGTGGTATGCTCCCTCAGCAGTGGAAAAATTGTTTAGTGACCCCTGTATATAAATCCGGTAAGCATGAAGAACTAACAAACTACCGACCGATTTCAGTAATTAACAATTTTGCTAAATTATTTGAACGATGCATGAAAGATAGACTTATGAGTTTTTTCAATAAACATTCAATAATATCACGGAGCCACTTTGGTTTCCAGAAAAATATTGGCACAGAGAATGCAGTATTGGAAATAAGTAGACAGATAATTTCTCATCTTGAGGATTCAAAAAAATGTATGGCTGTTTTTCTCGACCTAGCAAAAGCGTTTGACACCGTCCAGCATGGTGTCTTGATTGATAAATTATACAAGGTATACGTGGTCCAGCCCTTGAGGTCATGAGAAATTACTTGGACCATAGAACTCAACAAGTAAAAATTGATAACCATCTGAGTGACTCACTAGAAATAAACATCGGAGTTCCACAAGGTACTGTAATAGGTCCTATACTATTTCTCATATATCTTAACAGTATTTTTGAAATAAAACAAATCCAAGGAAGCCTAATATCATATGCTGATGATACTGCCATAGTGATACATGGGCTGATTTGTATAAAGTAGCAGAAGAGGATCTTAAAAAAATCCAGACCTGGCTAAATCACAATTTATTGAGCTTGAATATAAAAAAAACAAAATATATCACCTTTACTTTCCAAGCCACAGACCATCCTAGGAATGAGCTACTGAAAATACACAAATTCACCTGTACAAAATAATATAATGAATGTACCTGTCCACAAGTTGATAAAACTACCTCAATGAAATACCTTGGCATTGCTATAGATCAGCACATGCGATGGGATGATCAAGCAAAGTACGTTTTAAAACGAATTAGAAGTCTTTACCACAGATTCTATATTCTAAGAGATATACCTAATGAAAACAATCTAATATTATTATATAACTCACTAGTAGAATCTGTGGTAAGATATTGTATCATTATCTGGGGCGGTCTCTATAATAATGTTCTAAAAAATATTCAGCTTGCTCAAAACTCCATTCTAAAAATTATGCTGAAGAAAAACAGACGTTACTCAACGCAGTCTCTCTATCAGGAATCCAATATATTTATGATCAGAAACGTTACGCTTACCAGTGCTTGATCTGGGTATTCGAAGAAAAAATTAATTTTTCTATAAATCATTCCCCTTAAAAGCCCTTGATGAGAAAAAATCACTCCCAAAGAAATATAGTTTTTTATGGACCCAGGTTATACAATATGCTTCCACTACAAGTTAAGAAATTGAATACATTGAATTCTTACAAACGTGTTATCAAGGATATTATCGGACGAAATCAGAATATGTATAATACAATTTTCGAATAGTCCTTACAGTAAATGAACGTCTAATCTATAATCACCCACCTGTTTAGGAAAAATTTGAGAGATCTATCATCTGAAAAATGGTATAGAAAGATGATTATAATTTGTAAACAAGTAGATATGAAAATCAGGAAATCAGAGGATATCAAACCGCAATACAAGCTTTCGAAGCTTAGGCGATGTGGATGTTATCTGGTTTTCTGTACCTCATTTTATCATATTTTATAAAGCATTATTTATAGTTGCATATGTACACAAAATGGAATGATATGATATGAATAAATTGAATAAATTGAATTGAATAAAATATAATCAAAAAATGAGATTGGATAATATTTTCTATAGAATATCAATTTTCAATATTTATATTCCGAACACCAGACATGAAATTAATGAAACTTGAATCAATGAAAATCAAAGATTTAGGAATAATTAGCAATCATGGATTATCCCAGCGAAATTGTTAAAAATTACGTTTATTAAAGTCAAGAAATGAAATTGGCAAATTGGTAAAATTATCACATCATCATTCTCTAGGGACAAGATATGTATGAGTCTCACCTAAAATTGAGATCGTTATTAGGTTTTGATGTTTTTATTTGAAAAACCCGTGTCCAGGGAGATGATCAGTTGTCCATGGAGTTATAATTGGTCTAAGTTTTATGGAATATCGGGGCTACAAATGAAAAGTATGTATAAAAAAATTATAAGAAAGCTGAATAACTTGTATCTATTTGAAATCATAGATATTTCCAAAACAAACACCAAATGATACGAAATGAATCTTTGACATTCTTCCTAGAGCTTAACAAGATCACTGAGCAAAATCAAAACATTAAGAACAAAAAATAATCTCTTTATTTCAGCACCATGGACAGTTCAAGTCCATGGTGATGATGAAAAGTATTTTCACATTTTTCAATTGAATGCAATTCTCTAAAAAAGATCTGATGTATGGAGGGTCTCCTTAATATCATCCTAATTTTACGTTTACTAGGCATTTATACCAAAACACTACTTGCCAGAGAGTTACATGGGTTGATGTATTGAAAAATACGTACATCATAAACACTTGTATATACAACCACCTCCAATGCTGATGGAGAACTGAGGTGTATGGCAAATCCATGTCTCATATTGGTATATTCCTGTATACTCCTCTGATTGATTCATGGTAAAAACCAGGGTGGTCCATGGTGATGATGATGATTTTGATAAAAAGTAAAACTGGCACTATTTGCAAAATTCTGATTTTAATTGAAAATATTTTCATATCAAGAAATTGCCTAACATGTATTCTATCAGAAGCTAGAATAATTCAAGCTTGAAATGTATTATTGTTTGTAAAGTTTATGTGAATGCAGTGAACTTGTGTGGGTCACAGTCCATGGCGATGATAAATGGGGGTAACTAAATTTTTTGTTTCCAAGATTTTTTTCAATTATTGTTAGCCGCATCAAAGAGTAGGGTGTTTTTGATATTATTACAATTCTAAAATCTGCAATTGATTATTTAGGTTTCAATATATTCGCATATAGTTACAGCAAATTCAACTATTTCGCTGGAATCACCCACATATATATTCAGTGCGAAACTTATTTCAACTCATATTTATAAACACCCTCCATATAAATTGAGATCGTAGCTTTCTGCAGCTAATCATATTAAGCAAATACTATAAGTCTGCCTCAAGTAGTTTTGGCTTCAAAGTGGATTTATTATCTCAAAAAAGCTGTTTTGAATGAATAATGTTTAATACATAATACAATTAGTGTTTAGGAAGAAAATTGAAACTTTTTGAGAAAATATTCTTGTCATTAGAAAAGAAATACTCAGTCCCACTAATGAGACCAATGATAAAGATTGCTAAATTGTCGCTATTTTTGACCCACCCTGTATAATAGGCGGCTTCTTTTGTCTCAACGACCGACTGACTGACATATCATTTGACTTCCTTCGATTCAGCAATACTATTATTTAGTTACTAATCATCTAATAAATAATAGTTTAAAAAACTAAAAAACACGCTTTTATAGAAAATCAGAAAAAAAAATATTTTATTTTAAAAAAAAGCGTGGGGTGCATGGTATCGCGTCGGCCAACAATTACCTGTGATCTGAGACATTTCTTACTTTACTGCCCTAGGTGTGTAATGTACTATATAATTATTGATACCATGCACCCCACGCTTTTTTTTTATAATACATTTTTTCCTTATTTTCTATTTTTTCAATCTGGTTTTATAGTTTTTTTAAACCAATATTTATTTCCTACTTTTCATTGTGGTTTATTCATAAGAGCGTATTTTTTATTTTTTTTCAAACAATAATTTTCATAATTTTTTTGCGAATAAAAAAATGGAATAATCTTCATCAAATTAGGTAATCATAATCTCCGATCCCAAAAACTCCCACATATCAATTTTGAATAGAATCAGATCATAATCACAAAACTCGGCCGTCATTTTGAAGCCGCCATCTTGTATTTTCCAATTTCGAATAGAATAATTTCCGACCACGCAAACCCCCAGATGCCAATTTTGAAGCGAATCGGACCATAATCACAACACTCGTACGCCATATTGGAGCCCCATTTAATTTTTTTTCCACAAAAAAATTTCTTAATGCATTGTCACCGGAATTATGTACACCTGCCAAATTTCAAATCATTCGGACGTCTGGAAGTGCGTCAAAATCGCGCCCGAAGGAGTCGGTTACAAACAAACAAACAAACATACAAGTGAAGCTAATAGAAAGCGTGTAAAAAGTAGAAGGGTGAGTGCACCAATGGTTGACCAATCAAGAGCTTCTTTCAAAAAATTTACTTATACATACTAAAATATCAATTTTCATGAAAAATAAAAAAAATATACAAGAAGAACCAAGGTTTGGGATTCTTAATATCATGTACAATTCCGGAAGTAACAGTAAAATGTAGTTAAGAGAATATTTGAGTCAAAATAATCATGAATCACCAGTGATTGACCAGCAAGAACTAGCACTTGACCACAATTCTACCCAGTGGTTGACCACTTGATAAAATCAAATAAAACAAGTTTCTTAGCAAAACTTTAGATTTATTGATATAAAAAACAAGTTTTTTAACACGGGTTTGGACTAAAATTTCCTTCAATTTCCGTTTAATTTTTATATTCCTTTACTTCAGTCTCAATATTGAATTTTTGTTTTTCTTGAGTTTCAGTATTACTCTCAGTTTTCTCTCAGAACAGTTTCATTATCATTATTAGTTTCATTTTCCAATTCTATATCAATGTGTTTTCCTTAATTGTGTTCTTCTTGGTATTATCTTCTGCTGACTCATCGCCGCCCCATTCCTACAACTCTGCTTTCTCAAACGATTCCCGTCTTTTCGTGGAAATACGTGAATCGAAACATAGAAACGTTAATTGGTCTTCCCAAAGTTCGCGAAGCATCATGCATAAATTTTTTGAAATCCACTGCCTAATACATTTTCCATGCTTTTTTTTCTAATAAAACTAGAAAAGTGGCTTTATTCAATAATATTGCTAACACTGCTCACAGCCTGTTGCAATCGTACCTTCGTATATTCGAAGAATCTCCTGTAAGTTTCATAAAAATTTTCTGGGAAATACAGTGGTTTTGCTAAACCTGTATTTGAAAATAAAAGAACCTCATATAAAGTAAAGTATATGTACCAGTTGTTGACCATGACAAAAAACCAGTAGTTGACTACTACAAAACCATGGTCAATTACTAGATCCGCTTCAAAATAACGATATTTTTTTAACAAAAATAAATATTTTACTCATACCCAAAGCTATCAAACAGTCAGAGACGTACAACCATTCGTTCCTTCGAAACAATTACTGCAGCTTCAACAAATATTTTCTTCTAGTAGTTGACCACATGAATTAAAATAGTAAAAACACACATTCCAATAATGGCTAAAATTTAAGATCACTAAAAATTGTCTTCTCACCCTACTTATTGCCACATCACCTGTTTTCTACCAGTGAGAGACAAAAAATGTGTAAACATGACAGTGACCAACTTATCGCGAAATTCATTTGGGTTAATTGTGACATCTACTGGACCAAAGTCCCATTCAATTTTCAAAAAACATAGGCAACCAACAAAACAATATAGTATCCTTATTTCTATGCATGAAGGGAAAAATGGTAAATTACCGGGTGCTGGTCAACTACCGGTGCCACAACCCTACTAGTGAACGTTACGTTTTTTTTTTTTTTTTTTTTTTATATGTTCTGGTTCCCACGAAAAGGGATATCCTGTAATTTTCAGAGAACATCGTGGGAACCAAGGGAAAGAAGGTAGGAGTTGGGTTCTTCTTAAATTTCTGGAGGTTGTATGCCTCGGGGAACACCTCCCTAGGCAATGAGTTCCAAAGCCTCGCAGTTCGTTGGATGAATGAGTCTTTGGAAAGTGATGTTCTGCAGGTCTCCAAAGTGACTACGAAGGGGTGTGAAGATTGAACTTGACGGGTTAATCTCGAAGAGACTGCCAAAGGAGGAACGATTGTTGATATTTCAGAAGAGCATCGCCCATGAAAATATCTATAAAATAGAGACAAATAGCCAACTTTTCTACGGTGTTCCAGACAAGTGAGTGAGTTTGTAAGCGAGGCATCACCGATTAGACGAATTGCCCTTTTTTGGACAGAATCCAATAGCTTCAGGATATGTTTAGGTGCCGCACTCCAAATATGGGAACAGTATTCCAGGACAGGTCGGATCTGTGCCTTATAGATCATAAGCAGCTGACTGGAGGTGAAATAGCTCTTGACACGAAACAAAAAACCAAGTTTTTGGGATGCACTTTTGCAATGGACCTCACGTGATTTTCCCAGGAAAGGTTATTGCTGATAGTAATACCAATATGGATGACTTCAGTGGTATGGTTACTCCTGACAAAGTTATGTTAGGCACAGTGAGATCGGCTTTTCTAGAGAAAAGACATGCTTGTGTTTTGTTTGCATTGAATTCTACCAAGTTATTGGATCCCCATTCGAGAATTGTTGCCAAGTCCATATTTATATTGTTAACATTTCTTCCTCGTTCATTTCTGGTTTCACGGGCTGATATAGGGGCCCTGGAAGAGAAAGCGGTATGGAGGGTACTATCATCGGCAAAGCTGTGTACGGGACATGAAGTTGCTTTCAACAGGTCGTTGATGTGAAGTAAAAATAGTGTTGGTGCTAGAATGGATCCTTGCGGAACACCAGCATTTATGAGTAGAGTGTCAGATGAAACTCCATCGACCACTACATGGAGAGACCTGTTTGAGAGAAGACTAGCAAACAGAGAACACAGCTGAGGGGCAAGCCATAAGATGGAAGCTTGGCGAGGAGTCCCTGGTGCCAAACTCGATCGAACGGCTTGGAGATATCTAATGCCACAGCTAAAGTTTCTCCATACTTTTCAATAGATAGCTGCCATATATGTGAGACGTATGCGAGCAGGTCACCAGTTGATCTCTGATGGCGGAAGCCATATTGCCTATCATTGATAATTCCTGAGTCTTCCAGATATTTCATGAGCTCGATGTTGATGGCTTTTTCCATGACCTTTGAAATAATAGATAGCAGTGCGATAGGTCTGTAGTTGCTAGGTTGGGTCTTTTTGCCTTTTTTAGGGACTAGCTGTACTGTTGCAATTTTCCAATTGGACGGAAATACTCCCAAATTGTAAGAGTGGTTGAACAACTTGCAAAGAACAGGTGTTAGCTCGGGGGCACATTTCTTGAGAACAATCGGCGGAATTCCGTCAGATCCACAGGCTTTGTTGGTGTTGAGACCCAGCAAAATATTTCTGATAGTACGTTGGCGAAATGTGATCTCGGGCATGTGACTGTCAATAGGTGTAATGTTCGGGGGTTGTTTTCCCGAAGAATCCAGAGTGGAATTTCCAGCAAATAGGTGCGCAAAGATATTGGCTTTTTCCTGGGCAGTCGTTGCTAGTGTTCCATCTTCTTTGGTTAAGTGAGGAAAAGAGCTGGAAGTGAAGTTTCTTCCCACAGCTTTGGCGAAAGACCAAAATGAACGGGATCCGTTGGGACATTCAACAAGTTTTGATCTTATTTTGGCATTATGAGCATCTTTTGAACATTCTATTGTCTCTTTGCATATGCCTCTAGCCTCAACATATGCTGCTCTGGTCTCAGGTCCCGGATTTTTTTGCCATCGATGGTATGCTGCCTGTTTGGAAGCCACAGCTCTAGAGCAGTTTCTGTTAAACCAGGTCTTATCGGATGATGTTCTTCTTTCGGTATTCGGTATGTAAGTTTGCATCCCCAACATGATGATTTCAGAAATTGTCCCAGCACATCGTGTTGGATCTACTGAAGAGAAACAAACTCTCTTCCATGGAAACGCTGAGAAAAACATACAAAGACCTTCCCAGTCGGCCGAATTGTAATGCCACATGAGACGGGGTGGTGTTGTGCTGCTCGATGGTAAATGGAAAGAGCATGTTGTGGAGATGAGGGTGTGATCAGAGTTTCCAAGTGGGGCACAAACTTCTATTCTATACGGGTCAGGATTGATGGTGAGGAAAAGATCTAGTGTATTGGCAGACTGGTTGTTGACATCAGGGATGCGGGTTGGTAGTTCGACCAGTTGTTCTAGACCATGAGTGATGGCGAAGGCCTCAGCTTGACGACCTGCATCATCTGTTTTGTTGAACAGCCATTTTCCTAATTTTCAAAAATTATTATCTCCGAAACTGTACATAGAACTAATTTGAAACTTCTAGTGACTTGTACCACAGTATCCCAAAAAAATTTCAAAATTTGCTGATAGCCATTTTCCCATGTATTTGGTGCGGGGTTCTTTTATGGTTGGAGTATAGTTTAGGTTTCTGATATATGACTTTGAATATATTTTATTGTAAAACTAACTATGCGCCTGTTATCAGCATAAAATATATTATTCAAATAATAATTGGATAGAATTTGTACTAGAACTATTCTATGAGGAACGCCATACTTAAGAAATTGATATTCAATTATTTCTCTCATTACTTCAATGTCAAAGTAGGTTGAATTGTGTTTTGAATACTGACAAGTCTTCATGTGTTGTTTTGATTTTTTCTTGTGGTTGTTTTTATGCACTATGTGATTCTCAATAGAGTCGCCATTTCAAATATGAATGGTTTTCAACGTTCTGCATTTTTTACAATTTCAATGTGAGAATCAAACTCATATTTGATTGGACCAGATTATTTGTCCATTCAGATGTAACCTTTCGAGAATGAGAGTCTTCGTTTTCGGTTAATATAGGTCTGAAATAATTACCATCCCCAGTTGAAAGGGTTAGAATGACTGATACCTCAAGGGTTGGGATGATTGATACCTCGAGAAAAAAAGTGAAAGCATCAAAGCTCTAATCAAAGTTTCGATCGACAAAGTGATCAGTATTGAAAAAAATCTCCACAGTACCTGCTTGACATTTCTACAGCTACTATTATGAAATTACAGTATACGTTTGTTTACCTTCATAATCTGCTTCGGTATCGACTGCTTCGACTTTTGCCCTGCATCATCTGAAAAAAATACACTTCCACAATATACAGGGTGTAACAAAATTCAATACAAATATTTTTAGGGCCCATTTCTCGGATCAAAATTATAGACCGAGAGCATGCAAAAAACACGTAAATATTCAGGGGTAATTATCGAAAGACATTTGGAATTCGAAGAACATACAAGACTATATAACAAAAACAATCATTTAAAATGAACTATTTCTACAGAAGCTCCAGATTCATCTTCAAATAGTCGAAAACTATTATTTACTAAGCAATAATTCTTGCTCTACCATACTATTTCTCACTACAACAAAACGAAATGCAGCGACTGAAGAAATTGCCAAATCGAGCAATTGGAATAATATTATCCTGCACTGAATGAACATCCACGAATGAAATGTTGAATTAGATTTGAGCGGTTACCGGTAGATAAAATGTAACTATATTAAACACTGATCTTCATCTTCAAAATAAGAACAGGTAGTGCTCCACCGTATCTGAAGGAAGAAATAGTATTCTTGTCAGAACACCACAATTAAAAATACTTAATTCATTTCAAATGTAAAAACAAAATACATTTCATTTTAAAAACTGTGGTTCCGCTTCATCAATATTAGAATTTGTAGGCTTCGTGAAGTTAATAGGCTTGCATTCAACTTGGATAGCAATGTTAGCCAAGTTAGGTTAGGTTTTTACGTAACAAATTGATTGGAGCGAAGCATCGCTTCGAAAGGTTGATAAGCATGCTTTCAACATGGATAATAATGTTAGTCAAGCTAGGTTAGTTTGTGTTCCTTCTTTTTACGTAAGGAATGGGTTGGACCGAAATGTTCGCGAGCGTCGCCTTGTGAGGTTGATTAGTTTGCATTGAACTTGGATAGCAAGTTCAACCGAGTTAGATTAGGTTGTGTTCCTTCTTTTTACATGAGAAAGTGATTGGATGTTTGCTCGTATGCCCGGCCAAAACACGCCTTCGGCATGCATACGAGAAAACATCCAAGTCAAATACGTTTCTTGGTCGGGTTAACAATTACTTAAAACAAAATAATCCGAAGTCACATCATTTCAAAAGGTTTGGTAACTTGTTAAACGCGGCACATCATCTTCATGCCTGATTTTCAGAAGCTATAAGACACTCCCAAGAAGCGTGTTGATATATTTTTCGCATTTCAAACTTCTATTGATACATATATATCCATCAGAACTATCAGATCGTCTTTTCATGCTGCAATAGTTATTATTCATAAGCTCAATATGGATGTTGCATTTAATTTCAGTACTTTTTTTTTCTTTTGGTGACATAAGCAATGTGGCATATCAATGAACTTCGAATAAACATAACACAATCACCAACGTTTGATTTTTGACAATTCTTTGGGAAAAGTAATCGGAGTTTGTTCAATTTTCATCGAAAATTAAGTGATTCTAATATTACTAAAACGTTAAATAAGTGTGCGTTTACTATTTAAGTGTAATTTCCATAAGTGGTATCCCATAACCTCCCTTTATGAACCTTCGGGGGCCCGAATCTCCTAATATTATCTTTTCCGCGCAAAATTTTCGATTGCTATACTGTTTTTATCATGTTTTGAAGCACTTGTGAGAATTTTTTCAAGATACTGGGTGATCTCATATTCTTGACCTATATCCAGGTCTCATAATAACGTAATCCGAATCAACCTATATGTCTTGCTTTAGTCATGCTCGATTCTCTCAATTTTTTTCGTGCAGTCGAATTACCATTATCCGAAAATATGCCTGTAGATATTGAATATTCTTATTTCTCCATGAATTTTATAGGTAGAGTATAGTTCAGGATTATACCTGAGTCCAAATCATATACCATCACTATTTGATAGGGTTATAATTATTGTGGAAAGTGACTGAGAGTTTTCTCTGAGCATTCTATTCCACTACTTTTTCAATAATCAATAATAAAATTATAATAATATAATAATATAATAATATTGAAATATGCGAAATGACATTGAAATATGCGAATACTCTCCTTTTCACATACCATTTACCTATACCAAATCTCATTTTGATACACCCGATAATCTAGAAATTATGACTTGTCTAACAGATCCGTTGACACACGATATACATAGATTGAACTCTTTCAGAGTAGAAAGTTTCTGTCTGTTGATAATAGACTCTAGTGGGATCGATATGAATCTCCAGCCTTTCCATACTTCGTCACATGAGGTCTTCTGTAATTTACTCTTCATCTATTCAAGACCCGAAATTCACAAAAGGGTGTTAGTCTCCTGGGAGTTTGAATTCGTGATGTCTGTAGTCGTTGATGGCATCCCTTGAAGAAACTTCAGCCTTTCGCAAAACTGCGTTTGTTATTCGCAAAACAGTTGTTCTGCAGTTTCAACGGAGTTTTCATAGTAATGACACAGTTCGCTGTCTGATTTATAATTTTTTCTGGGGTTTCAATGTCCGGTAAGCAGTCCGGTTACCATTGTCAAGTATTTATTGTCCAACCCAGAAGGCTACCTACCGCACTTTTTGCAGCTTGATTTGTGCCAAATTCTGTGGTATTTTTGGCCACCATACTGATGATGCATAGATGACCGTGGATTCGATGATCGTCAGGTATGTCCAATATATCATTCTTGGCTTCGAACTTCATATACAAAAAAGTTAATACATTGAAATAATCAAACTCAAAGTTATTTGCTTGTACCTGAACGGCACCTTTTTTGGTAAGTTTCTTTTTTGTCTCACAAGATGAAATCGATTCAAGTTATTTTTTCTACAAGTACAGGAATGAGGCATAGTAAAAGATGGAATGATCACTGTGTAAAGAAATAAAACAGCCCTGCAAAGATATAAAAATCCCTTGTTACCCTTATAGACGTCTGATATGCTTGGAATGTACCAAATTTCCTTCCTCAGAAATAAGATGCTTACCCTTACAACGACGACTACTGATATTGCACTGTGAGTCTTGTCATAATAACGATTATGTGAAGCTATTACAAAATAAAATTGTGGATAAAGAAGCCTTGAACAACGATAAAATTGACATCAATAATTCTCTGGGACACGTCCAGGTTGTCGCTGTAGCCTTGGAAATAATAGGATTGCTGTGATATTGATGGACCTACATAGCTCTCCAAACATGTGCAACAACCCTTTTTGACATTATGTAGATGACCCAGAGTTTTTCGAACATTCCATTCCACTCCACTTCGAGATAACATGGACTTTTCTCATAATGAATGCATCTACTCATCTGACACTATATCCTGTAAGTTGAATAGGACTTCGGAATTCGAATTCATTATCTAATTCCATTAATAGCCTGTTTCATATCAAGAACTATTGGAGAGCAGATTTTTTGTCTTCCTGGGTCAATTTCTGTTGTTATTCCATCAATATAAATCCTAGAGTATTCATTTCTGGAATGGATGTTTTGATCGAGTTGGCTCAATCCTCTCAATGAGTAAGTTTTTCGATCTTTCGGATAGAAACACCCCAAGAAGCTTGGAACTAAGGATATTATTCCTCCCCATTGGATGGTTTTCCGGATATGTCATGTGAAATTTTCAGAAAATAAATAGTTTCCAGAACCTAGTGAACTGATTTTTATAGTGTTGTTAGGTCTTTCGGAAAAAATGCGCCTTTTCAATATTTCGAAAACTTAGGAATTTGCAGTGACGAACAAAATTTTTGATTTATGGACAAATGGAACCACTATTACCTCGAAAACAAAAAAAAAGAAAGTATCAAAGCTCTCATCATAGAATCGACCGGCATAATGTCAGGATAAGGAAAAATAAGTTCTACAGCATTTCATTGAAATCCGTACAGCTACTGTTATGGAAACATTGTTTATTTTTACCTTCATTATTTTCTTAATGTTGAATGTCGATCTGAAATCTGCAATCATGTTGTCTACATCCTGCACCATTTTCAACGATTGATCTGACTGATCTGCAAAAACACTCTCATAATATATATATATATATATATATATATATATATATATATATATATAGATATATATAACGAGAATAAGATAAAATTCCACGATAACAGGTCTAAGCTTCACTGCACAGATTATGCTTTTCATATATATATATATATATATATATATATATATCATATATATATATATATATATATATATACATTTATATCCTCCTTTAAAAAAATCCAACCACATATACAGCATCCCCTGCAATTATTGCAATGAAGAACATGTCGGTATGACATCTCAACTTCTGGGAAATAGAATAAGTGGACACAAATATATGAAGAAATCTAGTACAGCCCTAAACAAACACATTATGCAAGACAACTTCAATATTTCACAAACCTAAATTCTAGCAAACGAACCAAATTTGAGTAGAAGAATCGTCAAAAATGATATACATGAAAAAATAACAACGCAATTAACGACAGACGAGATATTAACAATTTGAGCAAAATCTACCACACAATATTATAAATCAAACCAATTACACCACCCAACCATCTCAAACAATTTAACACCCATTTTCCCCCATACAACCCATATCACACAGAACCACAATAATCAAAGCACCATCTACTCTCATTGAACACGTCACTTCCTTCGCTACCATCAACACAATATCATCCAACCCACAAATATAATTTGTATACGTCTTTCCCGCGATTACAAAAACATAAACACCAAATCCAAGAAACAATAATAAAAATGTGCCACAACTCACTCGAACACCTCAATAGACGTTTGAAAGAAACAACCCATTTACGGAACAAAAGGCTTCCAAGAAATATTGGCAAGGTACGTAGTTGAAGGTTGGAAACCTTTTTGGCCTACATGAACAATTACGAACAAAGGAACATGTAAAATAATTTCTCCTTTTCAGGCTATTGGAAAACTAATAAAAACAATTGAAAAAGCCTTTGGGGGCAAAACTTCTTGTAAACAATTTCAGTATTTCTCTAGAATCCAAAACCTCAAGGAGATTTCAACGGAAAAAAATATATATATACATATATATATATATATATATATATATATATATATATATATATATATATACATATATAGTTGTGAAGTGGGGAATTGTTGGAGACTCGAATTCGCAACCCTAAGCTTGCCGGACTTATGCTCTATCAATTGAGCTATGAAGGCTATGCGAAATCGACACACACTCGTGAACACTTTACTTCCTTCAATTTAATGCGATGTTGGGAAATGAAATAGAAAAATCAAACGTACTTATCAGTGGCCGTCGAGACCCGGTACCTATTTACCCAAATCGTCGAAGTGACGATTTCAGTAGAAGATCCAGGAAGATGATCTCCAACCACTGATAAGATTTAAGCCAAATATAAGCTGTGAAGTGGGGAATTGTTGTCCGTGAGAAATTATGAAAAAGGAAATTGTGGCATGATGGACATATTTAAATTAAAGAAAAAAAGCATCCTCCAGCGAGACTCTAACTCGCAACCCTGAGCTTGCCGGACTTATGCTCTACCAATTGAGCTATGAAGGCTATGCGAAATCGACACACACTCGTGAACACTTTACTTCCTTCAATTTAATGCGATGTTGGGAAATGAAATAGAAAAATCAAACGTAGGAAGGAAGTAAAGTGTTCACGGGCAAGCTTAGGGTTGCGAGTTCGAGTCTCGCTGAAGGATGCTTTTTTTCTTTAATTTAAATATGTCCATTATGCCACAATTTCCTTTTTCATAATTTCTCACGGATGGCTAAAATCTTATCAGTGGTTGGAGATCATCTTCCTGGATCTTCTACTGAAATCGTCACTTCGACGATGATGTTTGGGTGAATAGGTACCGGGTCTCGACGGCCACTGATAAGTACGTTTGATTTTCTATTTCATTTCCCAACATCGCATTAAATTGAAAGAAGTAAAGTGTTCACGAGTGTGTCGATTTCATAGCCTTCATAGCTCAATTGGTAGAGCATAAGTCCGGCAAGCTTAGGGTTGCGAGTTCGAGTCTCGCTGGAGGATGCTTTTTTTCTTTAATTTAAATATGTCCAGTATGCCAGAATTTCCTTTTTCATAATTTCTCACGGACAACAATTCCCCACTTCACAACTTATATTTGGCTAAAATCTTATCAGTGGTTGGAGATCATCTTCCTGGATCTTCTTATGAAATCGTCACTTCGACGATGATGTTTGGGTGAATAGGTACCGGGTCTTGACGGCCACTGATAAGTACGTTTGATTTTTCTATTTCATTTCCCAACATCGCATTAAATTGAAGGAAGTAAAGTGTTCACGAGTGTGTGTCGATTTCGCATAGCCTCCATAGCTCAATTGGTAGAGCATAAGTCCGGCAAGCTTAGGGTTGCGAGTTCGAGTCTTGCTGGAGGATGCTTTTTTTTCTTTAATTTAAATATGTCCATTATGCCACAATTTCCTTTTTCATAATTTCTCACGGACAACAATTCCCCACTTCACAACTTATATTTGACTAAAATCTTATCAGTGGTTGGAGATCATCTTCCTGGATCTTCTACTGAAATCGTCATTTCGACCATGATGTTTGGGTAAATAGGTACTGGGTCTCGACGGCCACTGATAAGTACGTTTGATTTTTCTATTTCATTTCCCAACATCGCATTAAATTGAAGGAAGTAAAGTGTTCACGAGTGTGTGTCGATTTCGCATAGCCTTCATAGCTCAATTGGTAGAGCATAAGTCCGGCAAGCTTAGGGTTGCAAGTTCGAGTCCCGCTGGAGGATGCTTTTTTTTCTTTAATTTAAATATGTCCATTATGCCACAATTTCTTTTTTCATAATTTCTCACGGACAACAATTCCCCACTTCACAACTTATATTTGACTAAAATCTTTCAGTGGTTGGAGATCATCTTCCTGGATCTTCTACTGAAATCGTCATTTCGACGATGATGTTTGGGTAAATAGGTACCGGGTCTCGACGGCCACTGATAAGTACGTTTGATTTTTCTATTTCATTTCCCAACATCGCATTAAATTGAAGGAAGTAAAGTGTTCACGAGTGTGTGTCGATTTCGCATAGCCTTCATAGCTCAATTGGTAGAGCATAAGTCCGGCAAGCTTAGGGTTGCGAGTTCGATGTTCGCTGGAGGATGCTTTTTTTCTCTAATTTAAATATGTCCATTATGCCACAATTTCCTTCTTCATATATATATAGTTTTGAGTTTCTTGAACCAGGAATATACAATGGAGTTTGAGTTTCTTGGGGTTTCGGTTCTTTTTGCGAATGATAGTCTTCTTTTAGGAGATAAACATTTATTTTGTCGACGTTTCGACCGTGTCCACGGTCTTCTTCAGGACCTTTTCATAATCGTGGCGGTTTCATTGCCATAGTTGTTCCTTATGGACTGGAAGGAGTAGAGCATATTTTCACCCATGCTTATTGTAGTTTTGAGTTTCTTGAACCAGGAATATACAATGGAGTTTGAGTTTCTTGGGGTTTTGGTTCTTTTTGCGAATGACAGTCTTCTTTTAGGAGATAAACATTTATTTTGTCGACATTTCGACCGTGTCCACGGTCTTCTTCAGGAACTTTTCATAATTGTGGCGGTTTCATTGCCATGGTAGTTCCTTATGGACTGGGAGGAGTAGAGCATATTTTCACCCATGCTTATTGTAGTTTTGAGTTTCTTGATCCAGGAATATACAATGGAGTTTGAGTTTCTTGGGGTTTCGGTTCTTTTTGCGAATGATAGTCTTCTTTTAGGAGATAAACATTTATTTTTTCGACATTTCGACCGTGTCCACGGTCTTCTTCAGGAACTTTTCATAATTGTGGCGGTTTCATTGCCATAGTTGTTCCTTATGGACTGGAAGGAGTAGAGCATATTTCCACCCATGCTTATTGTAGTTTTGAGTTTCTTGAGGATTGAGTGGGGATTTGCATTGCAGCTGAAAACGATGGTAAAATTTCTCTTGGAGTAGATCAGGGAAAATTGTATGACTTGAAAAGAAATCTAGTCCAGCAAGCTGGTCAAAGCCGATCTCATAACAATATAGATCCACAGTCTCCTGTTTGGGCAAAATTTCCTACTTTGGTTATATTCAAATATTTGAATGAAGGACACATCTACACATATATTGCGGATGAACATGTTGATGATGATCTAGGCAGAATTGAAAACCTCGATGTCAGGATCAGAAAAAAATGCACAGCATCATATTGACATTCTCACAGCTACTGTTATGAAATAAATGTTCACGTTTACCTTCATTATCTGGTGGTGATTTAGAATCTGCAAGGATGTCGGCTGTTGCCTCCGCTACATCCAACGATGCCTTCGACTTATCTGAAAAAACACTTTCATTATATATAGATATATATCTAAGAGGACTTAAAATCCATAAAGTTGAATCCCACAATTATTTTTCCAATTCAATTATACCAACACCGTCAGAAAATATTTCTTCCATACATAACATTTTGGCCGCATTGGAAAATCATACTATAGTCATCAAAATAATACCCTAAACTACGAAATCACTTTCTGCTACTGCTCTCGCCAAATGTATCGATAAATGTAGAAGTCATCTTTTAGAGTATAGAGTGCCTCAAAGTTTCAGAATTCAAGTCCTGTGAAATATTAGAAATAATTTTTCAAATTATTATATGAATACATTCAAAAGACTCTATGTAGGAGATTTATTCATAATTAGCTGTGGTGGTGTCATCAGGGGTGTGTCGGAAGATGTTGGGAGTTTTCAGTTGAAATCAGGGGTTTCAGAAATATGTTGGGAGTTATTAGTTGAAATGCTTCCGGCCTTGCTCTGTTTGCCACTGCCTATTCAGATTCCACCAGTTTCACACACCATAATCTCTCCTTCAGCGACATTTTCGCACATGTTTGAGAAATGGTACTGGCCCCTCAATATGTAGGCTACAATCATAGGTTTTCATTTCCAAAGAGTTCAATCCCCTTGAGACATTTTACAAAATCTCTTTTTGGTTTGGGAAAGGGAAAAATCTCCACTCGCTGTTAATAACGCTTTCTGGAGTCAATTTTACAATATTCATAATAACAGTGATAAACGATTTTAACGTTGATGAAAACTACTAGATAGATACCAAAAGTATATTTTACAATTTTCACAACACTGCTCAGTCAGATATTCAATTTTGTTTCTAATATCCATAGGATGAATTTGACAATGGCAAGTGGTACGTGACTTTGCAATCGTCGAAGGTTTCACATCTGAGTATCAATATCCATTTCGTGGTGAAGTTTTCATGATTCAATTATCCAAGGAGGCTCCAGGTTGCTGTTTGAAGATTCCTAGTTCGGATTTGGCAGATAGATCCAGGTATTCTGGTTTTGAAGTACTTTTCGAATCATTATGAGATTGGAATGTGACAGCCAAGACTTGACAATCCATTCGTGCTGACACCAGGAAAAATGTAATATACTTGATGTTTTCAATATAGTTCCGATAACTGAAGGAATGCAGCAGGATAATTGAAAAAATTCGAGCAATAGTGAATCAAACACTTCATGTATTATTTGTGAGAAATCTTTCAGAACCAAGAAAGGGTTGAATATCCATACAGGACGAGTACATGAACATCAAGCTTCGCTAAATCCTGATTGCGATGTATTGAAAGAGTCGGAAATTGAAAATTATGATGATTTGGAGTCTATTAAAGGAAATCAAATTCAACTGTCAAACTTCAAGAGGAATTCTATCATTATTAAAAAAGTACCCAAAGCAGCAAGAATATCTGCAGCATCATCTTCAAGCAGAGTTATTGACGAGTGTATCAAAACTAACACAACAGCAGCTTGGGTGAATTTGTTAATGTTTGCTCATAGATTTTTCAACATAATCAATCTCTTGCTACTTTGATAAAGAAAAATATCAACGACCCATCAAATTTAATCAGCTCTTATAAGCCATTCAAAAACAATTTCTCAAATATCCAAAATTTAACCAAGAAAGTAGTAAGCAAAATTTCAGATGGATATATTTCTTCGGCCATTCGAATAATGAGCTCAAGTGACACTGTTGCTTATTTTGACTCCTCAACACTTTTAGAATTGAAACAAAACACCTCGTCGCTCCTAACCAATGCAATATCTGCTTCAGGCGATGGAGCCCTCCAAGTTACAGAGTCTGATGTAATGAAAACAATCAAATCATTCCGTGTTGGATCTTCTGGTGGATTGGATTCTCTCAGGCCATCTCACATTCAAGACTTGTTGAGCCACAGTTCAGGATTTTCGAAAAATGAGCTTTTATCATCAATAACATCCTTATGTAACTTCATGCTAGCTGGTGAAGTTAATCCAGACATCTGTCCTATTTTGTATAGAGCTACACTTCGTGCTCTGAAGAAGAAAACTGGTGGAATCCGACCAATCGCAATTGGATTATGTAATCGTCGTTTGGTTGCCAAACTTGGATGCTGAGACGTACGGGATCGACTGGGCAAACAATGTCGTCCTGTTCAATTTGCTTTCGGTACACCTGGCGGTTGTGAAGCTTTTACTCATGCTGCTCGACAATATATCAATTATTACCCAAACCCATCATCCGAAATATTTTTGAAATTAGACTTCAAGAACGCTTTTAATTCGATCCACCGCAACATCTTATCAGACCAAATCGAGAATATGATCCCCATTCTCTTTCCCTTTCTTAACCAGTGTTACCAAAATGAAACTTCCAGTTCAACAGGGAGATCCTCTGGGCCCAGTGTTATTTGTAAATCAACCAAATCGTTGGATTGTGATTTCAATTATTGGTATTTGGATGATGGCTCTATCGGAGGGGATATCGATTCAGTGCTTGATAACTCACGCACTGTCATTTCCACTTCCAAGGCTGTAGGTTTGGAATTGAATTTTAATAAATGCGAAATGTTTTTTTTGAGCACTTTGAAACCAGACTAATTCTTGAAGTTAACTTCCCTTGCACCAGGAATGACGTTCCAGGAAAAACCCACCTGGATTCTGCTTGGCGCTCCGCTATCTGATGAAGCACTTCCGGTATGCCTCATAGAAAAACAGAAGGCTCTGTCACTCATTGCTTCAAGGATGAGTGATATTCCAACACACATTGCATTTTTCATTCTGAAAAACTGTTTGGCCATTCCAAAGTTAACATATATTATGAGATGCAGCCTGACATGGTGGAGAGCAACTCCTGCAATTCGATTTTATTTTGCGAAGAACATTGGAAGGAATAACGAATAATCATATGCAAGACAATACTTGGCGTCAAGCAACATCACCTGTCGACAAAGGAGGCTTAGGAATACGCTTGGCTTCCTCTCTTAAACTTCCACTTTATTTGTCATCTTTCAGTAATGTTTCTCAATTGGTTTATATGATCCTACCCGATCCATTCTCAAACGTACCCAACCATCTTTTTGTGGAAGGAGAGCAGGAGTGGATTTCCAGAACCAATTCTTAGTTACCTGAACTAATGAAAAAGTTCCAAAAAGCTTGGGATCGCCCACTCGTTGAAATGGTTGCTAAGGATTTGCTTGTTTCAGCTATGTCCGCGAAAGAAAAGGATCGAATCAAAGCAGTTACTTCTCACCATTGAGGAGCTTGGTTTGATGCTTCACCTGCCGCTTCACTTTGGTCTCTTTTAGATAATGAATCTTCCAGGATTTCCATGGGACTACGACTAGGTTTTTCTATGTGTATCCCTCACACGTGCAAATGTGGTGCTCTTGTAGATGAGAAAGGAACCCATGGTTTGAGCTGTAAATTCAGCGCAGGACGTCAATCCCGTCATCACGCAGTCAATGATTTACTGGAACGTGCATTAACAATAGCCAATATCCCTTTGATCTTGGAGCCTACAGGTGTCAGCAGAGACGATAATAACCGCCCCGACGGCATGACACTTATTCCATGGAAGTTCCGAAAACCAGCTGTTTGGGATTTCACCTGCGTTGTCACGGTTGCCATTTCACACGTAGTTGCTTCCTCCAAGTGTCCCGGAGCAGCCGCAGTAGATGAGGAGAAAATTAAAAGAAAATAATACCAAAATTAACAACAACTTTATATTTTTTATCCTGTTGCCGTTGAGACTTTTGGAGTATTCGGTCCCAATGCTTTTGAATTCATTGGGAACATAGGAAGACGAATGACAGAAGTGGAATGATAGGTGAGCAACCTCATTTCTGATTCAAAGAATCAGCATTGCGATCTAAAGGGGTAATGCCGCTTCTGTTTTGGGAACTATTCCTTCATCACGTCAATTGAATGAATTATTTTCAAATCCTCAAAGGACGAGTTTTCCTATGGAGAGTTCATATGAATCCCTTGGTTCAGTTCTTGATGATGACTGGTCAAAATCATCACGACCTTCCATATCTCCATGTAATTCTTCATCGAACAGCGTCATCTCCCTTCCACACAGATGCAGTGCCAGTAAAAATCGTATCAGAGAGCACAGCTCTGTTGAATATAACACCATCAAGTCCCTAGTACACGGAAATGCAAGAATTCCTGGTCTGAATGGTCTGAAAAACATTGGAAATACCTGTTTCACGAACAGCATTTTACAATGTTTATCAAACACCAAATGGTTGCTCGAGTATATAAGGGATATCAACACAAGCATATCAAATATGAAGGGTGCTTTGATGAAACAATTCGCGTTAGTGATAAAAGATCTTTGGTCGGAAGATTCGTCTGATAAGGTGGTAAATACTGTTTCCTTTAAAAGCCAGATACAAAAATTTGCACCTCGTTTCATGGGGTATGCTCAACAGGACGCTCAAGAATTTCTCAGATATTTACTCAGATATCATGAAGATGTGAACAGAGTGACAGAAAAGCCCAAACCTACCTTGAAAGAAATCGATGAAATATTGAGTGACCATAAAAAGGCACTGGAGTCTTGGTCAAGATATCTTGAAATGGATAACTCGAAAATTGTTGATAATTTTGTTGGTCAACTGAAATCATCGTTGAATTGTATTTCATGGGGCTATTGTTCTGTCTCTTTTGACTCCTTCTGGGGCCTTTCGCTTCATATTCCACAGAATATCGGCCAGCTCAGTCTTTCACAATGTGTGGACTCGTTTACCAGGGAACAAATTTTGGACGGCGAAGTAAAACCAACTTGTTGTAATTGTAAGGAAATGATAAAATGCACAAAGTCATTATCTCTACATAAGTGCCCCAAAATATAAGTGATTCACTTGAAACGATTCTTGCCGATGGGGAGATGTATGGAAAAACTGAATGCCACCATTGACTTTCCTCTCGAAGGTTCAGATATGAGAAATTATGCAGCAGATAACGTAACACCGTGTCTCATAACTGATATGCTGTGGAACAATCTATAGCGGACATTACACGGCTTACTGTAGATACCTTTATGCACGCACATGGTACAAGTACAATGACTCCAGAGTATCACCGATATCCCCAAAATCCCTTATGAGTGGAGAAGCATTCGTCCTTTTCTATGAGCAAGAGGACACCCAATCACACCTTTAGTTTTTCAGTGTTCCATATTCATCCATCCATTAGAATATCTATAGATATAAATGTAATCGACGAGAAAAAAACAATTGGCTCCTTCCAGGAAAAAATAATCATAATGAAAATACAAATTCCCTGAACATTTGCGTTTAATGAGATATCTGAATAATTCAACAATTTCGCACCTTTTTAATATTGATTTGGGTTATCAGAAGGTGTTTTTTATCCTAAAATTGTAAAAAATTACCAGAAATTTCATTGTAGTATCTCTGAACCTTAGTCGAAGTCCTCCATCGAAAATGGTGGACAGCATTCAAATAAACTCATCTTTGAAGAGCAAATTTTAAAATAATTATGGAAATGGCTGATGAAAATGACCTGGAAGATATTTTGGATGTAGCACGAGAAGCTTTTTTCAGTTCACTTCAAGTTAAATCCAACTTGAACAACTGTTTTGAATGAAGGGTATAGGAAAAGAAGGATATATATCAGTCATAGGTTAAAAATGTCATAATCAGTCCATTTTTTGGTAGAATATTTTTTTGTTTTTTTGAGTAACCCCAGTTTCATTCATAGGGCCGAAACATGAAACATTTGACAAGGTAATGATCATTGTGGAGAATGACTAAAAGTTTTTTCTCAATTTACCATTCCACTCCAGATATAATGGAATTTTTCCATAATGAATGCATCAACTTTTTCGACACTGAATATCCTGTAAGTTACATAGGACTGTGGAATTTGAATTTTTACTCTAATCTCAACAACAAGATTCTCTCAATGGTCTGTGCTAAATCAATAATCATGGGAGAGCATATTTCTCATCTACCTGGGTTTTTGACAATGACAGTTGTTATTCCACGGACTTGAGTAATCGTGGAGTATTCATTTTGGGATCAATCCCGTGATCTAGGTGAGCTTCATTCTCTCAATAATTATGTTTTCCAAACTTTTGAATGGAAGCATTTCAAGTACCCTGGATATCATTTGAACTGAGGATATGATTGCACTCCATTGGCTGGTTCTTTGGCTGAGTTTTGTTAATTTCCTCAACAATCAATAGATTTTGAAAACTAGTGAACAGTTGTAATTCCGTTCTCGTGAAAACATCTTCCGGAGAAGTGCACATCCACAATATTTCAGAAACTGAGAAATTCGTGATATATGGCCAGAAAGAATACCTGATACCTCGAGATCTAAAAAAAAAGCGTTATAGCTCTTTTCATAGAACCGACCAACATGATGATCAGAATAAGAAAAACTACTCCACATTATGAACTCAATATTCGTACAGCCACTATTATGGAATCACAGGTTACGCTTACCTTCACTAGATGTTGGTTCAGCTTTCTTGCCCGAATGTTCTGAAAAAAAAACAACTTTTAAATATATATATATATATATATATATATATATATATATATATATATATATATATATATATATTTATATATATAAATATATATATATATATATATAATATAATATATATATATATATATATATATATATATATTTCTATATATCTAAATATATATATATATAGATATAAATAAATATATATATATATATATATATATAGGGTGACCCTGGACTTCCTCTTTTTCTCTCGAAAATGTATAGATGGGGTCAAAGTATTACCAGTACTTCACATAACTTTTGTTCCTAGAAGCCTTCATTACCAAGTTACGGGCCGTCAAAGTTACAAAATGAAAAAAAATTATCTCTGATAACTTCCAAGGGAAATATTCAAAATCTTCTAAATTTTGGTTATTGACTCAACAAATTAATACCTTCGATGAGCTTTCACACACAAGCAAGTACCGCTCTCAACAAACACATTATTACAGAAAATCATAACCCCAATTTCAATAATATAAAAGTACTAACATACGAGAAAAACAAAGATAAAAAAACATTCAAAGAAATCATACATATAAATCAAAACAAACATGCCATGAACAACCGCACAGACATAAACAATTTGAGCCAAATATACCACACTCTAATTTAAAAACAAATAAATATGTCCCAACTGAAACAAATCATTATTCATTTTCACTCCCACACACGTACACTACACCATCCCAGCGGAGAGTACTACGGGCCTACCAACAACAAACAAAATAACTATAAATAGTTCTACACTACGTCGTTAGGCGCCTTTAATGACAATTGACAAAACAACAAACCACACAATATTGAAAGTTTTCCGTTAAAACAATGATACAAGATTTAACACCGCCCCGAAATCCAACTATCATGGTAAACCAAAGTACGTAACCCAAAAGGTAATTAAATTTTATTTTTAGACACAACCTAACTTTCTACATATGCATATTTTATTTTCAGATTCAAATGTTTTTAATGTTTTTAATAAATTTTACTGAAGATGCCCCCGAACGAGGGCAAACGTCTGAAAAAATGTAATTTTCTTCTCGTTTTAATACAATCGAATCTGAAACCCAAGAAAACTCCAAAATACGAACACCAAGATTCAAGAACCCACTATACCCAATATATATATATATATATATATATATAATATAAACCTTATATCGAATATATCTAAGATAATTGAGAAATTAATGGAAATGGGACTTTATGTACTCAATATTCGTACAGCCACTATTATGGAATCACAGGTTACGCTTACCTTTACTAGATGTTGGTTCAGCTTTCTTGCCCGAATGTTCTGAAAAAAAACAACTTAAATATATATATATATATATAATATAAATATATATATATATATAAATTAAGTAAACATGGGTATGGAAAAAAATTGTACTCGTTTTTCTATTCAAGCTTTCGAGTCATTTATTGTCTCTTCATCAGGAACTCTACAATGAATATATATATATATATATATATATATATATATATATATATATAAATATTTTATTATGTAATGAAATTTGCAAAAAAAAATTGGTTTTATATAATAAGATTGCTGATAGTTTTTATGCTATTCTTTGTGAGCCAAATTGATATGATATAGATAATTATTTGTGCCCTGTATAATATATTTTTGATGTGATAATAATTACTAGCTAACGTCACTGTTCTCTCGTCACGTTGCTGCCAATTGTTATCACTTTTCTCATCACGGCTAAGCAACAGTTGGTACGCCTTTTACCTCAGATTGCCAGTTCAGGCAATAGAGCCACTAGCCACTGCTGTCTAATTTCAGTTTATTCAATGGTCATTGTTATGATTGTTGATCATTGTAAGAAAACAAACAACAAAGTATCAAAAAGCAATTATTTTCTTTATTCAGAAAGACTTAATTTTACCTGGCCTACGAGAAATACCTTATACTAATGTGAATCTACAAATATTCACGGATAATCAATAAAATCAAATCATGGATAGATAGACAGAACCTCACTTTTTCCTTGAGAGTGAATTTTTCTTTTATAGTTCAAAATAAAGTGAAATAAAGTTCTTCAGATGTGAGATACGTTATTTGTGAAATTGTTCAGGACCGGATGTGCACTATTGAAGTTTTTATACCTGGCTGGAAATGTCGGTGTTCAAGATATGCCCTGAAACTGGATCCCTTCTCACTCCAAGCTCTATCAGGAACTCCAATACCATAAATCAGAAACCATACAGATGCAGAAATCAGCTTTGGACACTTGGATATGTTGTATAATTAAGGTAATATTGGTTTTTTTCTCCTAATGTTGGAATTCTTTCATTTTTCTTTCTCCCAAAATGTTGCGTGGCATTCCCTTGTAAATTTATTTTCGATCTCTTCTTGGCTTTGTTTGTTGCTCCCTTAGATACCAATTCTCCTTCTTCTTTTTCATTTGAATTTTTGAATTCGCGCACTAAATTGTCACATTTCACTGTTTGGGTTTATCTTATATAATTTATATATACAACTATTTTTCCATTCTTATTACTATGTACAAATTTCAATAATAATTGCTTATGACACCACCCCGTTGTTATTCTCTCACAATTTCCAATTCTCCATATGACCATCTATTCCCTGATTGGCTATTGTCATCAAGAAGTTTGCTGTTCTCCCATTGGCTACTTTTAGTTGGCTACAATTTCATATACTGTATGTTTCAAATCTATAAATGTGTTGATCACTTTTTATTCACAAAAATTTTGTAATTCTAGACTTTTTGTTGTCTTTTTACCAATTATGGGTTATAATCATTATGACAGTGTATGAAATTGATTGTGTTATAGTATTTTGACATTTTTATCTATTATATTTAATACTTAAAAATAAATAAATTCAAAAACTTCCTCTTCTCCTTTCGAAAATGTATAGATGGGGTCAAAATATTACCAGTACTTCACATAACTTTTGTTCCTTAAAGCCTCCGTTACCAAGTTACGGGCTGTCAAAGTTACAAAATGAATAAAATTAATCTCTGATAACTTTCAAGGGAAATATTCAAAATCATCTAAATTTTGGTTATTGACTAAACAAATTAATACCTTCGATGAGCTTTCATGCAAGAGTCAGTTGTTTTGCTATACAGTCGAGAACTAGAAAAAAAATATGGCATCTTAGCTCGTTTCATAGAACCGATTAACATAATGATCAGAATAAGAAAAAATATTCCACAGTTTCTACTGAATATTTGTACAGCTACCATTATGAAATCACAGGTTATGTTTACCATCGGTATGTGTTCGAAGGTGATGTTGTGTTCCGACCTCCTTGCCAGAATCCTCAGAATCCTTCATCTTCAACAATTCTTTGCCCCGATGCAATAATTTTGGATTATCTGAAAAAAAACATATTTATATATATATAAATATATATATAAATATATATATACTTTTTTTGTGAACTTTTCTTGAACCATGTAAATGTATTATAGGGGGTACTTTTCTTGGGGATTGGTTCTGTATGAATATAAAAATAAAAACCAGTATAGAATCTGTGTTTTTCATAATTTGGCTGACCATTTTCCAAAATCAAAGTGGTGCATAGTCATTGTTGGAAAGAAAAACCAAACTACAATTGAATCCACAAAGACACAAAAATGTGCAAGATGAAACAATACAATCATGATGGCCTATCTGGTCAAATAATTTTCTACCTGTTGAAGTCTGTATTATAAAAGACTTGAAAAAGCCTGGTGGCTTCCAGGGGAAACGTCGTACCAAATTATAAAAAACACAGATTCTATATGGAATATCGAGGGGACTGTTGAAAACTGATGAGGGCCGAGAGCCCGAAACACTTGTCTGCGGTTAACACTTTTCTTTGAGGGCTATGTCCATTAAATTCCTTCCATGTATATATATATATATATATTAATATATATATATATATATATATATATATATATGTGTGTATATATATATATATCTTATTGGTAGGAAATTCTTGGAATTGGGATTCTGTTGTTGAAATCAGCCATCGCAAAACGAGCTAACACAACACGCCAATGATATTGTTTATGTATATTAAGAATAGTACAGTATATATATATATATATATATATACCGGGTGTCCCAGTATACCTGTTCCAATGGATTATCTCAGCCATTTCGAAAAATAAAAATTTGAAAATTTCATGATCCCCAATTTGTTCGAATAACCTCCAACTGAGGGGAAAAAAATTTTTAAAATTTTTGGGCCCGAAGTACCCTGATTTTTTTATTTCAAATAGCACCCCCCCTTTATTTTTTTTGAAATTTTTTATTTCTACTCAAAATTATTTTTCCAAAACGAGTATCAAATTTTGTATTTTACATTTGATTTGATAGAGAAAGGTCAATTGAAATTTCAAATTGAAAGAATTGCAGTAGGCTAGGATATTTTGTGTAATCTTGATTTTGACTTCAAAATAATTAATAATTCAGGGAAAAATTATGCATTTTGAGATAATGAAGAGAACTTCAAATTTTAAAAATTTTTGAATTGTAGGGGAAATGGAAAAAATTTAAAAATTTTAAAAAGAAAAAAATCAGTGTGCCATGGAAACATTTGAATACATTTGTTAATAACTTTGACAGTTAATAATTCTCAATAGCCTGTGTGCGTGTCAGAGAAACCAACATTCAAGAATGAATAACCGGAAATTGATGATAACTTCCCCTAATCAAGAGAATTATACTGATACTGGGTTTTTTGGGAAAAAGCGAAAAAATCGTCGGGCTGGCCTTTTCGGGATACAAAAGAAATACCCCGATAGACGAAATTTTTAAAAGGGATGGTACCACACGCTTCTTGAATTTGGCAACAAGTGGAAATTTTTTAAAAAAGCGTTTAAAAATCTTTCGTTACGTCCTTACAAAACCAATTTTTCATAACTTTTCCGGTTATCTTTACGGGGAGTATCAGTAGTCACCGCCTTGGGGCGTGAAGAATGTGCGTTCATTATTGTCCCTAGAAAATGGTATTTTGACAGTGTGACCTGAATTTCATTTTCGGCCCATCGCGTTTATCGAGGGGTTTGGTTTTTCCCAAATTTTTTAAAAGGGAAAAAAAACCGAGAATGAAAACAGGTGAACTGTGATTTCGTCGAACCGAAAGGATAATCGTTTTCCCCCCTTGAATAGAATCGAGATAGGCAGATGTACT
>JAFIRS010004627.1:0-80105 GCA_018342105.1 Gonioctena quinquepunctata
TAATAATTTAAAAACCTATTCATTGATACTAATTTTGTTTGTGTTTATAGCAGTTTTGGCAACTCACTTTTAAAAAACGTAAAGCTGTGATGAATTGAATCAGTTAATACTAAACTTCCAAATTCAAGCTCCGCCTCTGGATAGTTGTCAAATGAGCTGACGTTTTTGTTAGTCTCCCTAATTCTACGTTTTTGTAATTGTCCAAGTTTTTGTACATTTAATAATTTGTGTATTGTTGATCGAACGTTTAACTGTTAGCAGCTTTTGGTACTTTTAATATTTTTGTACATTCTAATAATTTGTTGAACTGTTGTGAGCCGAACGTTTGAGTGCTTCAAGAAGCAAAATGGTACGTGCTTTAGGTTATAAAGTAGCAGCGATCCTAATTCTTGGTGAAACTGGACAAAATATTCATGCAGCAGAACGTATTTTTAATGAGAGGTTTCCCGATCGCCCCGTTTCGAGGACTTATTTAAGGGAGCTTCTTCGTAAGTTTGAAACAACGGGTAGTATTTATGATGCGTAACGATCTGGCAGACCACAAATTTCTGATGAGAAAAAAATTTATATACTGGCAGAAGTAATAGTTAATCCTACTTCTTCAAAAACTCACGTTGCATCTACCTGTAAAGTCAGTCGAAAAACAGTACACAGGGTGTTGAAAAAAAACAAATTTCATCCATGCAAATCAAAAATGGTTCATCAACTCTCAGATGACGACCCAGACTGAAGACTAGAATTTTGTGAAAATATGGAAACTAAAATTAACCAACAGCCAGAATATGTCAAAACAATTTGTTTTAGTGACGAAAGAATGTGCGGTATTGGAGTCACGCAAATCCTCACCTGTTTCGTGAAACACATACCCAATTTCCCCAGAAGGTGTTTGGGCAGGTATCCTGGGAAACCACATCGTTGGGCTTCTTTTTTCAAATACTAATTCAACTAGTGAGGTTTATCTGGAGCTGTTGCAAAACGCAATAGAACCGTTAATCCTTGAAATTTTGGAAGATAATCCAGATGAATTCGGCAATTTGAAAATAACATTCCAACAGGTTGGTGCTCCTCCACACTATTACTGTGCAGTAAGAAGGTATTTGGATGAGGAGTATCGTGGTAGATGGATTGGACGACGAGGTTCAACGGAATGGCCAGCTCGATCACCGGACCTCACACCTTTTGGATTTTTTTCTGTGGGGGAACCTTGAATCGAAGGTTTACGCCACTGAACCTGACAATATTGCCGCTTTAAAACAACGTATTGTTGCAGAATGTGAGGCTGTTTCCGCAGACACATTTGCAAAAGTACGAGAAGAGTTTAAAAATAGGATATTTCACTGTCAGGAACTGAATGGAGGTCACTTCGAGCAATTTCTTCGAGTAGATACTGATTCTCAAATCTGTAATTAATATCATACTGAATGGAATTAAAATTTTAATGTTTACTAATGAGCCATTAAAACTGCCATAATCACAAACAAAATAAGTATCATTGAATAGGTTTTTTCGATATTTTTTGAAAGGGGTGTCTCTTGCCGTAGGGTTCCATTCAAAATTATTGGTCATAATGGCCTTGTGACGTCATCTTTGACGATTTCGTCATCTATCATCACTAGTAGGGAAGTTTACAACCTTCAATATTCAGTTTTCGAATTTCACTTGTTTATGTATAATCGTTCCAAACATAAGAGGGGGGGAGCGGACTTTTGAGAAGCACTGTATATCGGATTACATGCCGAAGTCAGTTCTTTTTTTATTTTTATTTTGCAGGTTGACGCTTGCAGAATTATTAGATGAGCTGGAGCAAGTGGATACTCTAGGACCTATTGATATTTATTTATACAGAACCCCCTGATCGCAACGATACTGAGTGTGACTCAGACGCCAGTGATGAAAATGAAGCAAATTTGAATCATTTAGGTCCAAATTTGCTGTCAGCCAAATGTTAGTTCCGCTTACGTGATGATGATGTGCTCGAAAATATGCAGGAAATTAATGAAATAGATAATCCAGAAAATACGTAGGATTCATCAAAAAGAAATTTAGATTTAGATTCCAGCGATGACGAGCCACTTGCTAAGCATCAACGACCAAAAAAAAATCGGAAAAAAAGAAAACCAAAAAGAGTGTATGGAAAAAAACCTCCAAATTTCAAGATAAACACTAATTGTGACAGTAAACCAATTGCAGAGGATCTGCTAAAGCATATGTTGAACCAAACAAATGTGTATGCATCCCAAAAAATACTAATTCAATATGAACATGGATAGAATGAAAGTGTTTATCGGTGGCCTGTTATTATCGGGATATGGCAAAAATAGGAATATGCCAAATACCAAAGGATGTATTGGTCTGGACAAATGCAGAATAATATGCGTCTAAATCGATTCGATAAGATTTCACGACACTTTCATTTGAACTATAATATCTTGAATGAATGTGGTTTTTTGTGGAGGAACAACGTTTCTTTTTTGGGTAACCTTCCACAGTCTCAAAATGAAAATATAATCAGGAAAATCTATACAAGTGTAGAAAGGGCAAACTAATTATTTCACCCCGATAAGTTATTGCGTTCACCAAATTATATTTCCTATAGAAAAATTATTCAATTAGTCAATAACTTGTCGTCTTCTGAATTTGCCTATCAAAAAAAGTTTTAAAAAAATTCAAAAGGTACTTCTCTATATAGCTTTTGATTGACGGCCTGTATTCAACTTTCCAATAACAACTGCTTTTCAACAAATTATGTTGAAATGGATCATACATGGTTACCTCTACTCAGAGAGAAAGTGAGATATGATAGAATGCTAATAAACTGATCTGAACAACACCCCATATATCAAAAATACGTCACTCTCAAACTTTTTTGCAGATCTCAATTGACATCCGTCAGTTGAAAAAGCGAAAAAGACTCTGCAAGAAAAAATCCAAATTATTAAAACAATTAAAGGAGATTTAGAAGATTTTGAGAACGGGGGCAGATATAGTCCCCGAAACGTCAATCAAAAACTATATAGAGAAGTATCTTTTGAATTTTTTAAAATTTTTTGATAGGCAAATTCAGAAGACGACAAGTTATTGACTAATTGAATCATTTTTCTATAGGGAATATAATTTGGTGAACGCAATAACTAATCAGTTTGCACTTTCTACACTTGTATAGATTTTCCTGATTATATTTTCATTTTCAGACTGTGGAAAGTTACCCAAAAAACATGTCAAGAAACTATTATATCAATATAGAGAAGAACGTCCGGCTATACAAACTAAGGTCGTTGATTTCTTAACTAAACAATCACTTCAAATGGCATGGTGGTTGGAAGGAAGCTTTTCGGTAGATGAATCAATGATTCCTTATTATGGTCGCCACTACGCCAAGCAATATATCAAAGAGAAACCAATAAGATTTGGTTCTGGAAATTGGGCCTTATGTACAAGCGGCTATACGATATCCTTTGATATATACACTGGAAAAAGTGACAAGGAAAATAAATTTGGCATACGGTTCTTCATTTGATTGACTCCGCAAAATTTCCACCCAACGAAGGTTATACATTGTTTTTTGACAGTTACTTTTATTTTTTCCACTTATTTGAACATTTGACCAAGAATACCTACTGTGCTTCGGGTACCATTCAAGAAAGACGAACTGCAAATTGTCCATTGTTGGGAAAATCAGAACTGATGAAACAGGATAGACGGTCATACGATTTCAGAACTGATGCAGAAAATAAGATATGCTTAGTAAAGTGGAAGGATAATGAAGTCGTCACCTACGCAACAAATTTTGATTCATACGAAGGGAAATATACCCGATGGTCGCACGAAATGAAATCTGAAGTGTCACTTACTCAGCCTACACTTTTCGCAAAATATAACTGCAATATGGGAAGAGTGGACAAGATAGACCAGTTAATAGCAGTTTACCGTACAAGAATGAGGCGGCAAAAATGGTGATGGCCAAGTTTTTGTTAGTTGCTGAACGTGTGTATCGTGAACGCATGGCCTCCTTATGATAAAGAATTATCCAACCGACAAATTTTGCTGTAGTCTACTCCATTTTCGCAGGTATATGCCAGTGTCTTGCTCTCTCACGGAAAACCACCAGCGAGAAGAAAACGTATTCCAAATACCACATCGGATATTCGGTACGACGGCCGTGATCATTGGCCTGCATGCGTCCCAACATAGAAGCTTTGCAAATTTTGCGGTGGTAAAAGCAAATTTATTTGCAGCAAATCTCAAAAGGGACTGCACCCGAAAATGTGTTTCAAGAATTATCATACTCTTTAATTATCATTTATAACTGAGTTGAGCTCATAATCCGATATATCGGATGTTACTTATTTTTTATTGTAATAGTGTTTTTTTTGTTTGCCTTATTAAGATGCTTACCTACTTAGTGAAGAAACATACTTATCAAAAACATTGTTAAAATTGAGCATTCTAAAGTTTTCGTATTGATGGGTTAAACAACTTATCTCGGAAATTTCTCTCATGTGTTAAAATGCCCATAAGAGGTGTGGAATTATCGCTGAATAACAGCGGTAATCTACCTTCTATGTGAATTATTGCTGTAATTCAGAGCGCTAGGTGACAACTCAACTGCAGTGACGCGACTTGAAAATCGAGAGTGTATGTTTTGCGATTGCCATGGAAGTAACAGAGAGGCTTATCACCATAGCAACGCGTACCTGAAGTAAACAGATACTATAATTTAGTCAGTGTTTCATATTTAATGTCTAAAATGAACCGTTTCGAAACTTTCGAAGAAGCTGAAATCGACCCGCAAATCGGAAAAACGACTCCAGCGAATACAAAGAAAAACAAGAAGTTTGTCTAGAATCAGTCAATGGATTTCTGTGCAACAAGAGGATATTGATTAGAATAGAATAGAATATAACTTTATTTAGCATCGATAGCTATTATATAACAGTACATAAATGTTACAATTAATATCATTACACATAAACAATACAACCTATACATTGAAATACATTGTTCTTAACCTTGTTTTAAAATTTGTTACATTTGCTGATGTCTCAACCAACAGAGGTATATATTCTCAAACCTTCGATGAAGAGGGTTTTTTCCAAAGCATTTGTATTGAAGCCTTGTATGTAGAACTGGTCATTGAACCTTAAATTATAATGTATCATATCTGCCCTTTTGATAATATATATTGCAAGTAAGAAGGAACTTGCTTATCAACAATTTTAAAAATTGGTACCAATGCAGACTCTATAATCAGTTGGGAAATATTTGAAAATTGAAACGAGGAAACCCAGTATGCGAAATTGTGAAAATCTTGAAGGACTGGGCTCATAACATGAAGGAAAGTAACGGTAAGGAGTACAAAAAAAACACCGTGAAAACTATTTGGAATGTCACCGCCAAAATGTTAATGGAAGAATACTTCCAGAAATATGGTGCAAAGAGAAGAGACCTACAGGCTCAAGATAACAGAAAAGTGAGCTCAACTGCTCTGAAATTCAAAGAACTGGAAAAACTGGTAACCAGTTGTGACGAAGGAACCCCAGAGGGACTTCAAAAGAAGGTGTTCTTTGTTTTGTTGTATGAATTGGCTTAGAGAGGAGGCGAAGGATGCAGAGCAAAGCTACAGTTTTCAATAAAAAACTCGCTAACTCAATCCAAAAAACAAACAGAAATGAATACAATCCGATTTCCAGAGAAACTACCCAAGACGGATCCAAGTCATGTGCTTCATCTAAGTGGTTAGTAATGAATAGAAATAACTATAATTTTTGTCCAGTTCGATTATTTTACGCATAAAAATCGAAAAGAGAACACATAGAGAGTGACCGTTTATTTAACTGTCAATCCATTTTGCAAAGTGAGAAATCAATGGTTCAAAAACATACCTTTGGGGCAAAACGAGAAAGCAAAGTGGACTGAGGAACAAGCAAACCAGGTGGGGCTAGAAGTGGAAAAAAAAATTACCAATCACCCATTGAGGGCAACAGCAGTGTCAAATTTGGCAAAGAGCGGAGTTGCTGAATAATAACTTATCAAAATAACAAGACATGCCAACTCCAACTCTATTGCGAGCTTTCTACAGATATATGGAGAACACCATCAGGCTATCGTTGAAGAATGCGTGGCAATGAAAATCTACAAACATGCGCGCCAGGAGGAGGTTCAAGATCAACTTTAGTTACGGAGAAGACAAATACAAATGTTTACAATATCACTTACAATAATTGTAGTATCATCTATAACAATAAATAATATGAATCTTTTTGTATTCTTGAAATTTTTTACCGAATACCATTCGTGCTTTGAAATCAACCAAATAATTCAGAGAAAACGTAATTTTTGAAAAAACTGCACTCAGTAATTTTTTTCGTTGTTTCAAAAAATGTATGACTTGAAACAACGAAAAAAATAAATTAGTTTAGTTTTTAAAAAACAACTTTTTTTTCAGAATAATCGGTAATTTTTACCCCCGATAACATGTTGCTGAATTATCTAATATAACTTTACTCTCGTACAATTTTCATATTTTTTTACCTATCCTGTATGCTGGGAGAATTCAAGAGCACCACGTTTTGACATCGTGTGCGGGAGGTGAGAATTCATGAATATTGATGGCAAGTCTAGTTATCGAATAATTGCCCGTTAGCCCTCAATACATTCCCAACAGTTCATGGTGTTATGATGCCTTCGCTGAATCACAACAATTTCTTTCGAATAGAAATATAGCAGGTTGAAAACTCGTCCTCGAAAAGTCCCCATATTCAAGTGACATCTTCGCCACGTTGCGGCCATTAAAAAGTTATTCCGGAAACAAAGGAAGAGACATTACTCGAAAATATTCCACGTAGACCCTAATTCAGCCTCTAGAAAGTAACATAATACATAACGTTAATGTTTACGTCATGTTCAACATTCCTCTACGTGAACCACCAACACAATGCGAGAGAAACAATGGGAGAATGCTCGAATTGTGTATTTGCGAGTTTATTCAATTTCCTTTTTACAGATATAATACTTTTAGGAAAATGTTATTATAGAAGTTATTCTGGATGGCGAATTAACATTATATGTTCGTCCAAGTCCATTTCAGGCGGTTATTCCAGTAGAATTTTGTAATGGGTTTTTCTTGCATGATGGAGAATTAAGTGGAGCGGATGTAATGATCATTTTCCATTGTTAAAAGTGGATGGGTGTTTTATTGAAACATGTTCTTGTAGGATGATCTGTTTGGATTCCAAGTCATCAGTGATGCAATATTCTCACGGTGAGAAAAGGATTATTTTTAATAATATTGTATATCCAACAGAACAAAGTATTTTTATCGATGAACTTCGTTGAAAATCGATAGAAATAATGAAATTTTATGATAGAGCCCGCCTACTCCGTTGCCACCAACAGAATAATCGCATGATAGCTGTGACTCCAGTTGTTCAGTTTATTTAACTATTAATTTTTTTTAAATAAAATTCTTGCAAAATTATCATAGAAAATTCCGAAAACCCCTATACTCATTCGAAAAACCATTCGAAACACGAATTGATGGATCTGGATGGGCCCCGAGTATAGAATCACAATCAACTGCGGACATAGTCTGGTATACAGACGGTTCAAAGACAGTTGAAGGAACGGGAGCAGGAATACATGGGGTAAGGCCAAGAAGGGATTACATAATACCACTTGGCAAATGCTCCACGATATTCCAAGCTGAAACACATGCTATCATGGTATGCATTCAGAAGAATCTAGAAAGTGGTTATAGGAAAAAACACATCTACATTATATCTGACTGTCAAAGTGCTATCAAAGCACTCAACTCCATACAGATAAATTCCAAACTGGTCTGGGACTGCCTCCAGAACCTCATCGAGCTGGAAAAATACAACAAGGTCACCTTGATGTGGGTGCCAGGTCATAGAGGCATTGAAGGCAACGTAAAAGCGGACCAGCTAGCTAGACAAGCATCTGAAACGCTATTCACAGGGCCAGAACCTGCACATGGGATTAGCAAAAACCGTTGCAGGACCCTGATCGACGAGTGGATAAAAAGAAGACACCAACAATAGTGGGATCAAACTGTCGGGCAAATACACAGCAAAGTCATGGTAGGGCATCCAAACCGGACCCTGACGGCTGACCTTCTGAACCTGAACAGAACGAAAGCTCGTATAATAATAGGTTTGTTGACTGGACACTGCGGCCTAATAAAACACCTAAATACCATGGGAGTACGCAGGGAAACCGTGAAGTGTAGGTTATGTGATGAAGAGGAGGAAACAGCCGCTCATATTATCTTCGACTGTGACGCCCTAAGTAGTAGGCGACACAGAACCTTTGGAGAGATCAGCCCGGAAACAGGCATGAATCCGAAGAACCTTATCAACAGGCTTCTAAACCTAATCAAAGGCACAAACCTGTTTGAATCAGGAACCACTGACGACAGAGTGATACAATAGACCCCAGCTGGTCGCAGTGTCAAGGCAAGCTAAGTGCCAACCCTGTCTGTGGCTCGTCAGCTTTCAACCAACCAACCAACCAACCAATGTTTATCAGATTGGCTGAAGTGGGTAAAACGTATTCTGGATGCAAAAATAAAATTCTCCTGAAGAATCACATGTACCAATTTTTCCTCTCAAAATTATGTGATCGAACTCAGAATCGTACCTAGAATCCAAAAAAGTTGAAATATACAGGTGTTACATTTGAAATTCAAAGTTGGGGTCATTTCCTGTGAAACTGGAGGTGATGGGTAAGTATGGAATATTGAAAAGTTTCCCAATTCTTAAATTCAACAACCCAACCAAGTTTGGATCTCATACCCTCGTAACTCTGGAAACCATGGCTCGTGTAAAGAAAACGTTGGCACCCGGTATATTCAACTATCAGTCTCAATGCAGAACAGGGAGTCTCTCAACGCACATAACAAAGCATGATGGTCTCAAGTATGTCAGTCTCCATTGGTTCACGACACGATTGTATACACAATTTAATCTTGATTATATATTCAGTTATTCTCGCTAGGAACCGGGAAGTTAAGATCACTGACGTTAACTTCGAATTAGAATTCTGGATTGCAAAATGGAATTCAACATAACGTTTCCATTCCGAACCCTATGAACTTTCCAACGAGCTTTCCTTCAATATAGTGATTTCACGCTAAGAAAATAATGACGTCACGAGATGCTGGACAATGTTATTGAGGGTTGAAATCAGCCCATATAGATATATTCGAAGGGTATAACTTACGTCTATAACAGGAAGCAGTCAGTGGAAGAAAACACTCATCCATTTTCACTTTATGTTTCAAAGAAGTGTATATGAGAAACGCTACTATTTGTTGAGACTATTTTGATATACTTTGGACATGTTCGAAATGATAATTCGCAAGTCTAGATGGAATAATTTATCAGTTCTGGAATGAACTTTTGTATTATCGAACAGAAAACGCTGAAAAATCAAATGAAACAATACACAACTAAATCGAAGACTACTATCGTTTCGGACGTCCATCGTCTTAATGTATTTAAAAGGTTTTCACGACGTTTCGAATGCTTGTATCTGCGATCGTCTTCAGGTGAATACTGACATCCCGTGAAAAAACTTCTAACGAAATTCGAAAATAAATTAGGCGAATTCATACCCAACAAGAAGAAGTGATGAATCAATCTCATTCTGCAGCGGAAAAATATTGCACTTTGAATCATAATTAAAGGAGGTGAGGGAATATAAAAAAAACTCATAAACTTATAAACGAGAACAAGCAGATGTACACTGAAATCAATGAATTCGAAATGAAACTTATTGATCTGGATGAAATGTCAAGACTCAACAACACAGAAATGAGTGTTGTGCTTGAAAAAAAAGGGGAGAACCTGGATCTTATATTGAATAAAATCGGATAATTCATAAACTGCGAAATAGATTCCTCAAATATTAATTCGATTCAGAGAGTGTCTGTTAATAGAAACTCTACCAGACAAATGAAAAATATATTGATTTTTGATCTACCCGCTGTGCTCACATTTTCTCTTGTTCATCTTTATGCCGATGACATAAAGCTTTACAGATCAATGGAGCCTGATCCAATGGAGGAAAATATCAATGATATCCAATATGACATTGACATGATACTAAACTATTCCGATGATCATGGATTACGCATGAACCCTACTAAAACTCTGGCCCTATATAAAGGCTCTGCTTGACAAACCTTAGACATTGATACTCTTCATATCCACGATAAAAACATTAATTGGGTGGAATCTGCAAAAAATCTTGGAGTATGCTTCGACATACACTTTTCATTTTCAACTCATGTCAATTATATTATCGGTGAGTCAAGATGTTAAGCTACGTTTAATTAAGTCATTGATATACCCACATGTTGATTATTGTAATACCGTTTATTATAATTATAGACCACAATAAAGAAGGACAAAATACAACGTATTCAAAACGCAGGTATGCGTTTTGTTAACAACATGCTAGTTTTCTCTCAAACAGGTCTCTCCATGTAGTGGTCGATGGAGTTTCATCTGACACTCTACTCATAAATGCTGGTGTTCCGCAAGGATCCATTCTCGCACCAACACTATTTCTACTTCACATCAACGACCTGTTGAAAGCAACTTCATGTCCAGTACACAGCTTTGCCGATGATAGTACCCTCCATACCGCTTTCTCTTCCAGGGCCCCTATATCAGCCCGTGAAACCAGAAATGAACGAGGAAGAAATGTTAATAATATAAATATGGACTTGGCAACAATTCTCGAATGGGGATCTAATAACTTGGTAGAATTCAATGCAAACAAAACACAAGCATGTCTTTTCTCTAGAAAAGCCGATCTCACTGTGCCTAACATAACTTTGTCAGGAGTAACCATACCACTGAAGCCATCCATATCGATGCTTGGTATTACTATCAGCAATAACCTTTCCTGGGAAAATCACGTGAGGTCCATTGCCAAAAGTGCATCCCAAAAACTTGGTTTTCTGTTTCGTGCCAAGAGCTATTTCACCCCCAGTCAGCTGCTTATGATCTATAAGGCACAGATCCGACCTGTCCTGGAATACTGTTCCCATATTTGGAGTGCGGCACCTAAACATATCCTGAGGCTATTGGATTCTGTCCAAAAAAGAGCAATTCGTCTCGTCGGTGATGCCTCGCTTACAAACTCGCTCACTTGTCTGGAACACCGTAGAAAAGTTGGCGATTTGTCTCTATTTTATAGATATTTTCATGGGCGATGCTCTTCTGAAATATCAACAATCGTTCCTGCTTTGGCAGTCTCTTCGAGATTAACCCGTCAAGTTCAGTCATCACACCCCTTCGTGGTCACTTTGGGAAACCTGCAGAACATCACTTTCCAAAGACTCGTTCATCCAACGAACAGCGAGGCTTTGGAACTCATTGCCTAGGGAGGTGTTCCCAAAGGCGCTACAACCTTCAGAAATTTAAGAAGAACACCAACTCCTTACTTTTTTCCCTAGGTTCCCCCGATGTTCTCTGAACATTACAGGATACCCCTTTTCGTGGGAACCAAAACAAAAAAAAAAAAAAAAACGTCCCGTTTGGGGAACATATAAGTCAAAATCTCGCATTCCATGAAAAACTCAAGTTCGAGAATCGTATCCAGAAGCTAGTAACTGTAGTTCTATATGAAGTGTTTGAAACTAATGTGCCACAATATATATACGATTTGATCAGAAGAAGATCTGATGAACACCAAATTAATATAAGAACTGATCCCTTTACAAGATCATGAACCTCACCGATTCTGCTTTTAATGCACTAGTTATGGCGACAAATAAATCTTTTGCACTTGGAAAATTTCCTTCATGCTTAAAAACAGCTTTTGTAATCCCTCTATTCAAAGGTGGTAATTCAGAAGATCCTAGTAACTTCAGGCCAATTCCAACACTCAAAAATCATAAAAAAACTGATGAAATTAGCTTTCCTTTATACATATAAAATATTAACCACAATTTGGCTTTCAGAAATCAAAAGGCACAAATGATGCAATTTTTTACTTTCTTGAACATGTCTAGACACATCTCAACAATGGGGGAGGTCTAGCTGCAGTATTCGGCGACTTTATCAAAGCTTTTGATTGTGTGAGTCATTGTTTGCAAGATATGTACTGCTATGGTTTCAGAGGAGTGTGTAATGACACGCTTAGGTCTTACAGAAGTGATAGAAAGCAGCTAGTAAATTCAAACGGAAAACTATCACACACCAAGGATATCTTATGGGGCATTCCACAAGGATTAGTTCTGGGTTCGATGCTTTTCCTTATATATTTAGATGACCTAGCTACTCTCTCGATTCAAAAAATTTTTACTATCTCTGCGGATGACACCACTCTCCTTCGGCATGGAAAAAATAGAATACTCATGAAAGAAACGATAACTAGTGATTTGGAAGTTGTAAAAAAATAGTGCGACGCAAATTACTTCTGCTTAAATATCAAAAAATTCAACCTACTCACGTTCAGTTCTGATATTGATAATTTATACTTGAATGGTCTTATTCTTGAAAAAAAAACAATCCAAATTCCTAGAAATCTCCATCGACAATTAACTTAAATTTAACCAGCATATTTCAGCATTAACAAAAAAATTGGCTTCAGGATGTTATACACTCCGAATCATTTCAAATGAACTGAGTTCATCCACAACAAAAATTGTATATCATTCCCTGATAGAATCTCACTAGAGATATGGTGTTGCTTTCTGATGATTCTGCAGTCAACAACAACAATCAAACATTCAGTGTTTGTTTTGCAAAAGCGAGCAGTCAGATACTTATGCAAGGTGAGAGTACGTGAGTCATGTAGACCATTATCCGAAAGAGAAAAAATTCTCACTGCTATTTGTATTCTCATTCTAGAAACTGTCTGTCTGATTTACAAAAATCATAATATTGTAGAAATTCCCAAACATACTCATTACGTAACCAGGCAAGTAACAGAAAATGAAATACCCCTTCCTGTTCCAGAAACAAGTCTGACAAAAGATTCTTTATTCTATGAAAGTAAAAAGTTGTATAACCATACACCATACGAAATCAGAAAGGTAAAAAGCTATAAAAAAATCAGAAACATTGTTAAAGACGCCCTTGAAACAAAAGCGTACTCGAATCTTGGGGAATATTACAATGAAACCTTGCTGTGAATGATATTTTTATATTGTTAACAATTACACACCTATATGTCGAAGCTTATCTCATCCGGTAATATATTTTATTTTTATTCTATGACTCGTGAACTTAGGTTGAAATTATGTGATTCTTGTACTTGTGCTTTTTTTTTCTTTTGTTTAAATTATACAAACTATATTTTTTCAACAAGCTTTGTCAATATAAACGTTTTTCTTAGACAATGGAGTATATTTCTCTCTCTTTCTCTCTCTCTATTCACCACACCTCGAAATATGAGAGATGTTTTTTATCTTGCACCATATTACCTAAATCAAGTAATGAACTTTAGGAAAGCTTCAAGAAAATGTAAAATCTCCCCTAATTTTCCGTCAGAACATTAACTGAACTAACAATTTATATATTATTGATAATTAATAACAACCATATGATGATCACAATAAACATTATTATCATTAGATCAATTTCTCGTAGTGCGACCTACAATCCGACGCGCACGTAATGGCCTCAGCTGTCAAACTGACAGATGGGTATTTTGGGCTAACTCGAGTGGAGATGGGGTGGTTCGGTAATGTGAATTTATAGTTATGGGCGCCAGGTAAATTTTGTCCCAAATACCCAGTTCGATATTCAACCCCCAAATTACCAAATGGGTTGGACTAAATGAAATAAAAAAACCCGCTATGGTGTACTGTACTATTGGTGATTTATTTTACACAAATTGACGTGGTTGAAATTTACCCAATAAAAATAAAAATACAGGATAAGCAAATAACCAGGCAAGCGTAAGCAAGCTCAAGCCCCAAAATATGCATGACTACAGAAGCATGAGCTATATAACGACATGACAAGCGCATTGACGCAGAAATTAAAGTAGGCTACATGGTGCCATTAAAAATGTTTAAACGCAGGCGACGCGTGAGCTCAGGCGTAGGCGCAATCAATATAATTAAGCCATTAAGAAGAATAATACACAATAATTTCCGCTCACAAAATCATCCCATAGAATAATCCTTAATTTTCCCAGCAAATCAAATAATAACTTAAAATAAATGTGTGGGAAAAACCTGTGGTTCCTCGCGCTCCCTGCGCCTTAGAACCTCACTGCCTCAGACCATAAACCTGGTAGTCCAATGGAGCACCCTGGGAAAGGTATCGCTTGAGAGGGCCACCCTGTATATCAGTGTGGATATGGAGACCACCCTGTATAGGGGCGTGGCTACGCAGACCACCCTGTATGTCGGAATGACTTTGACAATCTTGAGTCATTCACCTTCTAGGCTCCAATATCTCCAGCCACAGAACCAGTCCGTAGAAAGATTCAGCCCGTAGAAAAAAACCAGCAGTGAAAAGAACCAGCACGTGACAAGAACCAGCACGTGACAAGAGCCAGCACGGGATAAGAATCCAACCCGTGAAAAGAATCCAACCCGTGGAAAGAATCCCAAGTCCTTTGGGGTTCTTTAGGTCCAAATTCCAATAATATAACTTAGTTCTAAGCGGTCCAACTCCTTTACACCGTGGATGAGCGTACTCGATTATGGGCTCTAATGACCTTGGCACACAGATTGCGAGTTTCCACAGAATTTCAAATGGAAGCGTACGGAGTGGAGTGGAATGATTCAAAAATCCCTCTAGGAGGTTCAATCCCGGAAGGTTCACCAAAAATATCGGCAACAACTTCACAAACCCATCGGGAAATAATTATTTGTGGACCCAAAAACACTTTCCATTCAAGGATGACGTTAAAAATCATAAACGTTCTTGAGCCACTTTCTGAAAACCATCACTCCACACCCTGAACACCTGTCTCTCCCAAAACTATGTGAAAAAAAGAGAACCCTTCTGATTGGCTCTTCTGACTAGGACGATACTCTCAACCAATCAGATTTATCGACAGGTTCACTACACAACCAAGGTTGGCGCTAGTGCGTTCTCGCGATACGAATAAATTATGGTTTGAAGACCAATTAAATGCCAAGTGCACCTACAACCGTACCCCTTGGAGTTTATCAGATTAACCCACGACACACAATCATTAAAATCCAACAGGAATGAAATGGCATTCAGGAACAGTCATAGAGAAACTAAAAATAAAGAGAGTTGTCAAACCTGCAGTAAAAGTTGGCACCACGTTTAGACAGTGGCGACATATCTCGCAACTGGCCGAACCAAATACAGTTGGTAAGACCGATTGAAATAAGGCGGGTTTTTCAAATGTGTTACTTTTATATGATTGATATGATATATATTTTATAAGTGATCGATTTGCCATTCTTGTATTCCATATGAATGGTTGTATCATATGAAATACAGGAATGGCAAATCGATCACTAATAAAATATATACAGTAATCGATTCGTAGAATCTGTTAGTTCGTTCGTAGTTAAAATAAAGTTTCAAAGTAAATCTTTATTTCATGATATCAAGAACAAAATTAAAGATCTTATAAAACGAGAATAATAAGTTGAACACTATAAAAACACATTTTATTGTATCTAGGACAAGGTACAACTACAGACAAAACAATAATAAAACTCCGAAAAACAACAAAATTAAAAATATTCTTCAGTCTTCATCAAATCAACCAAAATAAAAACAAATTACATTTACAACAAACCTTCAATAATTTTGTTCATTTATTAGCACAAAGGAGAACGAGTAGGTATACCTAACAAGTACTCCAGTTTGATGATAATCTTCGTACTTCTTCAAATGGTGATAGGTAATGGAAACTGATGGACGGAAATATATCAGTTTGTGAAAAAATTTCTGCAAGTGATGGATGGAAATAAGTATCAGTTTGTGAAAAGCAGCTTATATTTTACCTTGTGAAAGAATATTTCGAGGAATTTCAGCGTCAACTCGAATAACAAAACATTCCATTTTCGACGTTGGGTTCATAATTCAAGTCCATAGTATAATTTCTATAATCAATTTTTCGATGACAATTAACAGTAGAATTATTCTGAAATTATTACGTGGTTTGTCATTTCTGACAAATGTCGAAATTGGGAAAAATTATCATGTCAGTCGTCTGTTGATTGCGGGCAGCGCCTCCATGCGCGACTGGCCGTACCAAAAACTTGGTGGTCAAGATCGCCAATGTTTCAAACAGTCTCTTTATTTTTAATTTGTCTATGGGAACAGTTATCCGATCTACCGTTGGCAACTCTGTGCCGGTAGCTGTGAAAAACCTGGAAACGTCAAGTTCAATGAAGGAACTCAGAAAAATGACATTACCAAACAAACATCCCAAGATGAATTTCGAGGAAAATTCCAGCTGGTTGAATGATGAGGTAAGTCCCATAATCAATCTACCTGATCACGATAATATTGACAGTGATAAAGCAGAACATTCTGAACAGGATAACCTACAAATTGTTCACAACATAATTCTTTGTTTTAGGCCCCTCTCTGAGTACACCCAAGAAATAGTTGAAGTCGAAGGGCATATCACAGTTGGTTCGATGGAATAAAATGACCCATAGTCTGGCTAGTATCCGAATGATTCATGTATCTGCAAATGTATGATCTCATATCGAAGAGATATCAAAGGGAAGGTATCACTATCGACAATCTCCAAGTACTTGCTAGCCCGAACAATAAACGTAATGACATTGTGCACTGCTTTGAATAGAATCGAATTTCAGCACCTTCTCTATTGTAGATTATCACTTGTTTTGCACTACCGGAGAAAGATCACCGGAACGAAGAAAGGAATATCTGGTTCTGACAATATCCTTTTTGAAGTTATAAGTGGAATGTGAATATGAATGAATAAAATATCACGTATATACCGTGTGTCTTTAGAGTATGAGAGCGATAGTAAATCTAGTAAGAAAATGAAACGTAACAGTAGAGATAGAGTCAACTCCATTGCAGCCTTTAAAACAACTTGGTGGGTAAACAAAACAACACTGGTTCGTTGGAAATGGAAGATCTATCAAAACAACTATATGTCAACGAACATCTCACAAGAATAATAAACTCCTCTATGAAAATGCTCGTCAGACAGCCAAGGCAAAAACTTCTAGTACGTTTGGACAAAAAATGGAAGTGTTTTTCTGGGGAGAGATGACACCTGTGAAATATTCAACAGGAAATCCCTGAAATAAATCTTTCCCAACACATCTTGATATATATCATCTGAGGTGTCACCAGTCAACGTTCAAATCATATATTGAAATACAAAAAGACTTCACTCCAACTTGTATCATTCATGAGGTGACGGAAATCGATTTTTGAAATATTTAAAACTGAATCCTACCAATTGGACTTGGAAAATTAGCCATGAGATACAAATTAGTCATGAGTCAGCGAGAAAATTTTTGAAAAAGCATTGCTACAGGTCATTTGAGTATCGAGTGCACCAGCATTGGTATAAAATGATGGAAATTGAAGATGAGTTTATTGTGATTCGTTACTTCAGAACAATGTTTAATAGCCCAAACTGTACATATTGGGCGCAACAAAATCAGCATTTGATGAAGGAAAATAATTTTTAGGAATGATTCAGGTCAACGTATGGGCTGGTGTAATCAGATGTGAAATAATTGGAACGATTTTATTTCAAGGACAGTTGACAGCGGCAAAGTATTCAGAACTCCTTCAGACTGATTTTGAGGAATTGAAAATGGACTTACCACTTGCTGTTTCTGAAAATATGTATTTTAAACAAGATGCAGCTCTGTCTCATAATATCATCTGAGACATGAACTATTCAATGAACCGGTTTAATGTAATGAGCAAGTAATTGCAACGAATGGCCCTGCCCGATCACCTGTTTTCAATAAATTGGACTTTTCTGTGTGAGGTTATGTGGAAACACATGAAATTTTACAAAATCGCATGAAGTGATTGGTACCATGAATCCCGTTATGTTGCGAAATGTGATGAGAAACATGATTGATAGATCCAAAAAATATCAAGAAGTTGGCGGAATCCACTTCAAACATTATATTCCCTCCAACTTATTCTTGTATTATGGGTAGTATTTTTTGTTGGAATGGATTATGAACTTTCGTTATGGGAAAATTGATGGATTCTGATTCAGTTCCATCAAATTATGTAGCCACAGCACACTTGATGAGCGATAAATCCTAATTTCCTCATTGTTTTTGACAAATAATTGTGTATAAGGATTGTTATCCATCCGATTTTAGATTCGAAGCCATCAATAGATTCGTCGTGGAAATTAAAATCTGAGGAACGTGGGTTCAAAAGATGTTGTCAATTGAAAAAAAATTTTTTTTTTTACAATTTGCTGTTTTGGACATATTAACACGCCATAGCTACTCAACTAGGCGGAAAACACTGTCATATAATATTTTTCTCCCATCATTCATGTTCAACACATTGGTTGAAGTGGGTCCAACGCACTCTAGATGCGAAAATAGAAATGCTTCTGAAAAACCAAATGTACAAATTTTTCGTGTCAAAACAATGTAATTGTATTCAGAATCGTCCTGAGAATTCAAAACAGTAACAATTTCAAATTCCCAAGTTGTGATCATTTCCGGTGGAACCGGAAGTGATGGGGTAGTATGAAATAAGGAAATATTTTGTAATTCTTGAATCCAACACCCCTGCCAAGTTTGGATCTCATACCCTCGGAGCTCTGGAGACCATGTTTTTTAACAGGAATATGTTGACACCCACATGTCCTGACTGACGATCAACGCCTAGACCAAATCACTGGACCAAAAGAGCAGAAATTCTGACAGCGAATCCCTATGAATACCTACATAGATAAAAGGAAAGGTATATTTTTCATATTCCACATCTAAAGGGGTGACAAGGGGAGTGATGGGGAGGAGGTAGGGGAGATGGGGCTGAAAATGACAGTAGTCATGAAAATTGGTATTCGGACTTTCATTTTCAATTGAAGAAACGTGTATTCCAGGGTTTTTGAAAATTCGACACTAAGGACGTTGAAATGGGAGTTGGAAGTTTGTATTCACCCTGTATAAATTGTTTCGAACAAAAGTTATTGTCATTGTCAAATGAGTTTAGGAGTTTTGAATTGTGTATACAGGGTGATTCAAAAGTACTCTGACAAACTTCAAGAGGTGATTCCTCACAATATTCTAATATGAATAGTCCAAATGAATATATGTCCGGGAACGCTTCGTTTCCATGATACAGGGTGTTGAAGTTTTTTTTTCATTCGAAATACTGACCTTAATCAAACGAATATTGGTATTGAGGGGTTTTTTAAGGTGTCGAATTCGAACCTGATGTTATTATTGCTCTTACTCGTAGAAGACGCCACCTACAGGTCTTTTTCTTTTTTGAAGATTCATAACTTTTTTTAGCGTACTTCTAGCACATTTTTCAATATAAAAAATCAATTCCTCTATCATATCTACGGAAAAAAGCTACCCCTGTTACAAGTCGCTATAAGCAACCATTTTCCAGATATTTGGACTTTTAAGTCGATTATTTGATAATCGATGCGTGTTGAAGTTATTACCATTATTTTGTATTTTTCACAAGAATGCTATATGTTTTGGTGTTTTGTTGGAGTCTCTGTAAGTTTTGAAACACTAATTTCGAAAAAATGGATTATTTGAACAATAATGCTCATTTGGCCGATATGCATTTTGTTTATGACCTTGAGGATGGCAATGCGCGCGAAGCAAGACGTATTTACCAGGAGCGATTTCCTAATCGAGTACTGCCTTCAGCTCCAACATTTACCAGTCTCCACCGTCGTTTTGCAGAAACAGGTAGCTTCAAGAGGGGATATCATTGGAAGACCACGAGCAGTCCGAACTTCAGAATTGGAGGAAGCTGTTTTGAACGCTCTCGAGTAAAATCCAGAAACAAGTACAAGAATAATTGCTGAAGCTCTCAATTCTACTCAGTCCATAGTTTGGAGAAGTACCATATTCAAAGGTTACATGCTCTTCTGCCCAACGCATTACTATGTGTTAGTGGTTTTTGAGAAAATTGGCTGGAAATCCTAAATTTTTAAGATGTGTACTTTTCACGGACGAAGCAAACTTCTCCCGAAATGCTATCACAAACTTTTATAACAACCATGTTTGAGCTCTGGAAAATCCGCACGCAGTTAGTGAAAGACATTATCAGTGTCAATTTTCTGTAAATGTATGGGCGGCAATAATTCATAATTACCGACTGAATGGCGCAACTTTCAGAGACTTTTTAGAAAATGAATTGCCGGGACTACTTCAGAATGTAACATTAGAAATTCGCATCCGCATGTGGTTCATTCATTATGGGGCTCCAGCCCATTTTGGCGTCTAGAAAACGGTTGCCTTAAGCAACTTGTAACAAGCTTGGCTTATTTACGCAGATGAGATATAGCAATTGATTTTCTCAGTGAAAAATGTGCTAGATGTACGCTCAAAAAAGTTATGAATCTTCAAAAAGAGAAAGACGTGTAGGTTGCGCCCCCTACGAGTAAGAGAAATAATAACATCAGGTTTGAATTTGACACATCAAAAAACCTCTCAATACCAAGTTTCGTTCAATTAAGGTCAGTATTTCGAAAGTTATTTGAAAAAAACGAAAATAAAAATAAAACTTCACACCTTGTATCTTGGAAACAAAGTGTTTTCGGACATATAATATATTTGGTCAATTCTTATTAGAATATTGTGAGGAATCATCGCCTGAAGGTTGTCAAAGTACTTTTTAATCACCTTGTATATTTTCTGGTTCAAATAAAGCTTAAACAACGGCTATAGTGTATCTTGAGGACACCACACTAATTAACACATCTAGAGGACTTTACAATTAGTTTTCAATTGAGATAATAAAAATTGTTATTAAGGTCTTCGTTACAAATAAAGAAATACGTGTTTCAGTGTTTTTGGGAATTCATCCTCCCAAAAAGGTGGAAGGTTGCATGATATTGGAAGTTTGTATAGGGGTTCCGTTAGTTTTTGAGGTAGGGTCATGAGAATTGGTATCTCAAGTACTTGTTACCAATAAATGGAATACGTGTTTTTCATGACAGTAGTCATGGAAATTGGTATTCGGACTTTTATTTTCAATTGAAAAAACGTGTATTCCAGGGTTTTTGAAAATTCGACACTAAGGACGTTGAAATGGGAGTTGGAAGTTTGTATTCACCCTGTATAAATTGTTTCGAACAAAAGTTATTGTCATTGTCAAATGAGTTTTGGAGTTTTGAATTGTGTATACAGGGCGATTCAAAAGTACTGTGACAAAGTTCAAGAGGTGATTCCTCACAATATTCTAATATGAATAGTCCAAATGAATATATGTCCGGGAACGCTTCGTTTCCATGATGCAGGGTGTTGAAGTTTTTTTTTTTCATTCGAAATACTGACCTCAATCAAACGAATATTGGTATTGAGGGGTTTTTTAAGGTGTCGAATTCGAACCTGATGTTATTATTGCTCTTACTCGTAGAAGACGCCACCTACACGTCTTTTTTTTTTTTGAAGATTCATTACTTTTTTTAGCGTACTTCTAGCACATTTTTCAATATAAAAAATCAATTCCTCTATCATATCTACGGAAAAAAGCTACCCCTGTTACAAGTCGCTATAAGCAACCATTTTCCAGATATTTGGACTTGAAAATTTTAAGTCGATTATTTGATAATCGATGCGTGTTGAAGTTATTACCATTATTTTGCATTTTTCACAAGAATGCTAAGGAAATGAATTTGACGTTTAAGTGGGTAGTTTTGGTAATTACATATTATGTGATAGTTATATGTTTTGTTGTTTTGTTGAAGTCTCTGTAAGTTTTAAAACACCAATTTCGAAAAAATGGATTATTTGAACAATAATGCTCATTTGGCCGATATGCATTTTGTTTATGACCTTGAGGATGGCAATGCGCGCGAAGCAAGACGTATTCACCAGGAGCGATTTCCTAATCGAGTACTGCCTTCAGCTCCAACATTTACCAGTCTCCACCGTCGTTTTGCAGAAACAGGTAGCTTCAAGAGGGGATATCATTGGAAGACCACGAGCAGTGTGAACTTCAGAATTGGACGAAGCTGTTTTGAACGCTCTCGAGTAGAATCCAGAAACAAGTACAAGGATAATTGCTGAAGCTCTCAATTCTACTCAGTCCATAGTTTGGAGAAGTACCATATTCAAAGGTTACATGCTCTTCTGCCCAACGCATTACTATGTGTTAGTGGTTTTTGAGAAAATTGGCTGAAATCTAAATTTTTAAGATGTGTACTTTCACGGACGAAGCAAACTTCTCCCGAAATGCTATCACAAACTTTTATAACAACCATGTTTGAGCTCTGGAAAATCCGCACGCAGTTAGTGAAAGACATTATCAGTGTCAATTTTCTGTAAATGTATGGGCGGCAATAATTCATAATTACCGACTGAATGGCGCAACTTTCAGAGACTTTTTAGAAAATGAATTGCCGGGACTACTTCAGAATGTAACATTAGAAATTCGCATCCGCATGTGGTTCATGCATTATGGGGCTCCAGCCCATTTTGGCGTCTAGAAAACGGTTGCCTTAAGCAACTTGTAACAAGCTTAGCTTATTTACGCAGATGAGATATAGCAATTGATTTTTTCAGTGAAAAATGTGCTAGATGTACGCTCAAAAAAGTTATGAATCTTCAAAAAGAGAAAGACGTGTAGGTTGCGCCCCCTACGAGTAAGAGAAATAATAACATCAGGTTTGAATTTGACACATCAAAAAACCTCTCAATACCAAGTTTCGTTCAATTAAGGTCAGTATTCGAAAGTATTTGAAAAAAACGAAAATAAAAATAAAACTTCAACACCTTGTATCTTGGAAACAAAGTGTTTTCGGACATATAATATATTTGGTCAATTCTTATTAGAATATTGTGAGGAATCATCGCCTGAAGGTTGTCAAAGTACTTTTTAATCACCTTGTATATTTTCTGGTTCAAATAAAGCTTAAACAACGGCTATAGTGTATTTCGATGACACCACACTAATTAACACATCTAGAGGACTTTACAATTAGTTTTCAATTGAGATAATAAATACGTGTTCAGTGTTTTTGGGAATTCATCCTCCCAAAAAGGTGGAAGGTTGCATGATATTGGAAGTTTGTAAGGGGTTCCGTTAGTTTTTGAGGTAGGGTCATGAGAATTGGTATGAATTGTTACCAATAAATGGAATACGTGTTTCGCTGGTTTTAGAAATTCAGCCCTCAAATGGGTCGTGGAAGTTTGTATGAGGGTTCCGTTAGTTTCCAGTAAGGTCATAAAAATTGGTATTGTTGAAAATAAAGAAATACGTATTTGAGTGTTTGACGGGGAGAATGGGGCGCTGAACCCTTTTTCAAGGCTTCCGTTAGTTCTCAAGTTAGGGTCATGAAAATTGGTATTTTTTCTCTCCATTACAAATAAATAAATCTTGTTCAACCTTATTTGAAAATTCCGTGCTTAATGGGGAGAAAAGGGATTGGTGACTTTGTGGTAGTCGTCAAAAAGCATTATTTCGCTATCAAATCAAACATGATAACTGGATGATGGAATAACGGGATAACAGAATGATGTCATATACCCTCCACTAATCATTCACTTGGATTTTCAATTGAATCTCTTGCAAGTTGAACAATTATACTCACGTCAACTTGCTGAATAATTTTAGGACAATAGATATGCTATTAATCTCATGATTTCTGATTTATGAGATGTTTTTTCCCATGTCATTTTTTTTATCTTTCGAACGATAGATCTCCAAAATATGATTCTAAACCTGATCTCTCATACCCAAAGAAAGATTCATAGACCCAAATTGAATTCATTTCTACAAGGCCTGACTTGCTTAATATTCAAAGTATTTCCATATATTAGCGTCATACCCAAATTCACACACATTAACAAAAATCACACCTTTAATCTTTCTCAGTCATGAGGAACTATTTATTTCTGCAAATGATGTATTCACTGTTTCAACGTTCTACCTATAGATTCATTAAACCATAGTTAGTACGATGGATTGTCTGAGATTTACATTTAGAGTTATGAGTTCTCCAATTCCTAGTAATTTCATATTACCGTTCGTTATATCATGAATATATGTGAATTGTGATTCAAATCTTGTACAAACTGAAATTATCCAAATGTAAATTGTCCGAAGTTTCAGATTGTCAATAAATCATCGAGATAGACCGATATCATATTTAACACCGTTGGACATCCTGCCGACTGCACACTTGAAATTTAATTGCTAAACTCTCTTGAAAATTAATAAAAGTTTATTCTCAAGAGAACGATAATGACAACTCGAAGATCTGATACAAAATTAATAATTAAATCATCATTTGAATTTATTTGGGAGTCGTGAAATAGTACGTTGGCAATAGTTTCAATGTAGGCTTATATGCCAATACACTTATAACAATATAAAAATTCACTCCTTCATTTTTATGTAACGTTTTTTTATATTTCGATGCTCAGAAACTCAAAATGAATTCATTATCCATTTGTACTTCAATCCATCCCAGAGACAAATAATTGACAAGTATCCGGTGGTGGAAAAGTGCTTTCAGTGAAAACAAGTATACATACACTATATATAGGGTGTTGGTGAATAAGTGCGACAAACTTCAGGAGGTTATTCTGCATGAAAAAATAATGACAGTTTGCTATATAACTTTTGTCAGCAAATGCTTCGTTTTCCGAGATACGGGTATTGATCTCAATTTTTTTAAAGAAAAAAATGGTACGCCACTGAGATATATCAAAATATATTTTTTTAATTTATCGTTCAATTTGTGACAACAAATCCCACCTGCTTTTTTTTCGAATGGGGCGCTGTTTTTATGCAAAAAAATAAAACATCTCAACGCGTATTTGTCATTACTTCAATACATTATCTCGTAGCGATGCTAGTAGACTACTGTCAACATTCTGTTAAATACGAATATTCCCACAAAATGTCAAATTGGCGTTTCTTCATTTCTGAGCTTTTAGTTTGGTATAACATTAATGTTAAGTAATCAATTTTTCTTTTATGGAAAAGAATGGAAATCATACAATTCCGGAATTGTCAAACATGCATTTTGTCTATGGTCGAAGTAATGGTCGGCAAGCTCGACGATTGTATGCCGAGTTGTATCCAGGACGTAGGGTACCCCAACACACAATATTTGCTCGTCTCCACCAACGTTTGCGCGAAAATGGTACATTCAAGAAACAAATGGCTGACTGCAGGCGCCTTCGAGAAGTACGAACTGTGTAATTAGAAGAAGCAATTCTCTAGTTAATTGCGGAGTCACCTGAAACAAGTACTCGAAAAATGTAACCAACTTCACTTTGTTTGAAATTCTTAAAGAACAGCAATTGTATCCGTTTCATATTCAACGTGTGCAAGCTCTACTACCTCAAATCGCTCGAATTCCTAATTTTTCAAATGGCGTTTTGTTTACTGACTAGGCTGATTTTCGGACGATAGTTGAATACGAAATTTCCATAACAATTACCTCTGTGCTGGGGAAAATCCACATGGAATTTCTGAAGCTCATTTTCAGCATCAGTTTTCAATAAATGTACAGCTTGGGGTACTTGATGATCATTCAATCGGTCCATATTTCCTTCCACTTACCTCAATTTCGTACAGAAAGAGTTACCTGTTCTTCTTGAAGAAATCCCTCTACAGCTGAGAAAACACTTCTGGTTCATGCATGATGGTGCACCAGTCCATTTCAGCATTATTGTACGTAATCACTTAGATATAGTATATCCAAATCGTTGGATGGGTAGGGGAGGTCCGGAACATTGGCCTGCTCGATTTCCGGATTTAATTCCTCTAGATTTTTGCATTTGAGGTTTTCTTAAGTCATTAGTTTATCCCACTCCCGTCGAAAATGTTGAAGATCTGAGGAATCGAATCATTGCTGGCTGTGAGACAATAAGAAATACACCAGGAATATTTACGCGAATACGACAATCAATGAGGCGAAGAGTTGAATCTTGTATCACGTCTGAGAGGGGTCATTTTGTACATTTGTTGTAGTTTTGCGCCTATTTATTTATTATTATTATTTTCTGTTATGGTTCTGGTTTAACGTTATTGTATTAGATAGTTCTTGATAATGTATAAAAAAAATGAAAAATACGCGTTAAGATGTTTCATTTTTTGGCTAAAAACGGCGCCCCATACGAAAAAAAGGCAAGAAGGATTTTTTGTCACAAATTAAACGAGGAATTCAAATGGCGTGCATTTTCTTTAATTCAGTTCATTACCCGTATGCGCGCCAATGATCAACATAAAATTCCTAATTGCATGTCAAAAAATGCGCAATAAGTACCTCTTGAAACTCATCAAATTTCATTTGCATATCTCGACCGGTGTCAGAGCAATAAATAAATAGTAAGTTTTAAGAAGTATTTGCGACAAAAGTTATAAAAGCAAAGTGTCATTAGTTTTTCATGCAGCATCCCCCTCTGAAGTTTGTCGCACTTATTCACTAACACCCTGTATATTTCACATTTCTCAAAACAACGGAAATGACATAAACTTCTGGATCACAAAGATATTTAATTACTCTCTTTCATGTCCTAGGAAAATTAAACCCGCCACCATAAAAAATTCCCGCTCATTACCTCACGAGAGCAATTAGAGATATAATTAAAACGGGATGTTGACAATTGTGTCATAAGAAGCATGAAGGGTGTAAGGAGACACACTCTGAACGACGGGGAAGTTTCTCACATTTAACGAATAATAAATGCATTAGAATAATAAGTTCTTTGCTGCGATGATGTATTTCCAAATCATGATGATTCCTTCATCGTTTTTCATTCACCTTAGACTATATATGGGGGACAAATAGCTCATTAACGTGTAGAAAACTTCGAAATCGAAACATCATATACAAAATTGGTATTGTTAATGACTTTTGTAATTGTTATGTGCGGATTTGAAACTTTTGCACATATATCTTGACGTCAGTCCGAATTCAATGAGCCATCATCCATATTTTTATGAGCTTCAGTGAGAATTAACACAATTTGACAAGCTTTGATTTGGTTTCATCCGTCCCGGTGTTTGTCTGTCTGTCTGTGTGCCTGTTTCTAATCAAATCTTGCAAGTTAAATATGACGCACTTCTAATCGTCCAATTGATTTGAAATTTGGCAGGTGTACATAATTCCGGTGACAATGCATCATGAAATTTTTGTTAGGAAAAAAAAACAAAATGACGGTTCCAATGTGGTGGACAATTATATTCAAAATTGATATCTAGGGGTTTTTGGGGTCGGATATTATGATTTTTTTATCAAAATTCCAAAATTCAACATGGCGGCTCCAAAATGGCGTAGGAGTTTTGTGAACTGAATAATTACTTCTGAACTGCTGCTAGTATAATAACACAGGACTTTTTTGGCAACTTCACCATTTCTCAGTCAATCTCATTTTATGTAACAGATATTGTTGAGCTAAAAGAAGTATTGTTGTCAATTGATAAAAAGAATAAGCATGGAATTGATGAGATTTCTATGAGAGTGCCTGAGAATCTGCCAGAAGACGCTCTTAATACATTAGCCACCCTAATTAATATGTCATTTCAGAGAGGTGTATTCCCAGACTTCCTAAAAACAGCTATTGTTATTCCCTCACAAAAAGGTAGCGCGCAAGATATGCCAGCAAATTTCCGGCCGATTTCTCTTAAACCCGCTCTGGCAAAAGTAATTGAAAAAATCGTAAAAATCAGAATAACTAAATTCTTAATAAAGCACAATATAATATCTCAAACTCAGTATGGAGTCCAGAGAAATGAAAACTCATGTGATGCTATCTTCTCATTTCTCCAGGAATTATACACAAATGTCAACTCCGGAGAGACTGCGGCAGCCGTGTTTTGCGACTTCTCCAAGGCGTTTGACTGCGTTGACCATCAAATACTATTGGCTAAGCTTCACCGCTAAGGCTCCAGAGGAGTAGTTGATAAATGGATTGAATCATACCTAACAAACCGCACACAAATGGTTAAAACCTCAACCATTTCTGATAAAGCACCGGTTAATTGTGGTGATTACAAGGGTCCATACTTGGCCCTACCCTTTTATTGCTGTACATCAACGATCTGATGAGAATAGATATCTCAGGCAAATTCACAATTTTCGCTGATGACACCACGATATTATGGCATGACAAAAATAAAATTTATCTGGAAAGGAAAATCAACTGTGACATGAGCAAAGTAAAGAGTTGGTGTGACTCTAACCTTCTTTCCCTCAACGTAACAAAAACCAACATGCTATACTTCAAGTACGATCTTGGTAATGTCGAACTAGAAAATGGTTACATAGAGAGCCGTAACAACACAAAGTTTTTAGGGGTGATCATTAACAATAATCTAAAATTCCAAGAGCATGCAATTAACCTAAATAAAAAACTGGCCCCTGGTTGTTTTGCTGTAAGAAGGGTGTCATATGAACTATGGTCTTCAGCAGCAAAAACAGTATACCACGCATTGATTGAGTCCCATCTGAGATACGGCACACCGTTTTGGGGTGATTGCAATAATAATATCAAGCAACACATCTTGACTTCACAAAGAAGAGCAATTAGATATATTTCTAAAGCAAAGGCACGGGATCCTTGCAAACGACTTTTTGTCCTACATAAGTTGCTTCCTGTTATTGCCATTTTCATTGCGGAGACAGTTTGTCTTATCAAAAAACACATAAATAGATTCAGTACGGTTAACCGTTATCCTACACGCAAGGAAAACAGTATCAACTTACACAGACCAAACTCAACTTTAGTAAAGGACTCCATTATTTACAATGGCTGCAAGATGTACAATCATCTACTTGATTACGTTAGAGAGGTTAACACCGTGGATAAATTTAAAAGGCTAGTTATTTAATATCATAAATACTTAAAAATAAATAAACGAAAAAAAAATTTTGAAAACAGCTTTCATTAGTTGTTAACAACAGTTGCAACACCTGTGTTATCTGAATAATAAAGATTTTAATATGCCTAATAAATGGCATTCATTGTGTTAACTATCGACTAAGAAGAGGCTCGTCATCGGTAAGTGGAATCATTCAATGTTGACAGCTAACGTTTTCTATATGAATACAAAACATCATATTACAATTAGGAACTTTCTTAAAAAAAATACGCACGAGTACGATTGATGGAGGATCAAGAATTTCTCGACACGTAATTCTCTTGATTCATAAAAAAATTTAGGAAATATTGAGATTAAAAAAATACTCGTACCGTTGTACATTAGTACGATTAACCTACAACTGTGTTGCGTCACAGTGTTCTGTTTACGGAGAAATGAATGCATAGCAGTTTAGTTACATGATTCATTACCAGAATAACAGAAGATTGAATATAAAAAATCGTATTACAATTAGGAACTTAAAAAAAACGTACGAGTACGATTGATGGAGGATCAAGAATCTCTCGACACTTTTCATAATTCTCTTGATTCAGGAAATATTGAGATTAAAAAATACTCGTACAGTTGTAAATAAGTACGATTAACCTACAACTGTGTTACGTCACAGTGTTCTGTTTACAGAGTAATGAATGCATAGCAGTTTAGTAACATGATTCATTACCAGAATAACAGAACATTGACAATTGTATTTTTATGCAGACAACTATCCAACTAACCAAAAACAATGCACATTCATTCAATAGTCCTAGAACTACAACTGAAATAGAATTGCCTACCAACATGTTTCCCTCTTTATTTCAAAAAATTTCATAAATCGGAAAATGATTCTTACGTGTCGATCACATTCCAGTCCTTCATTGGATTCAATAGAATGTTCCATGCGAAACCACAATTGGAGTAAGAAAGTCGAGTGGAATGGTAAATTATAATTTCATTCAATTCAAGAAATACATATCTGTAAAAACTACATATGAGATGTAATATCGATTTCACAAATTTCAATTTTTCAGCAAAGTTTCTGTCTGATGATGAGAATTATGTACTTGCGAGATATTCAATCGCTAGCGTTTTGATATCCTTCTTCCATAGAGCATCGATTATTCATTTCAAAATCTCGAAATTTTAAATAAAGAATGATTGCATGTCATTTCTGATGCGATAAAAAATCACTGTCCTCCAATGGTCTTTTAACAGAATTTAGCAAAAAATTTTATTCTTTCGATTGTTGCATTCGAAAATATTGGATCAAATGTATTCCGCTGATCAATCGAAAACAGTAATTGCTTCCGAGATCAATAATTAATTTAAATTGTTTTAATGGTTAACTACGTAACCGTATCATTCCTCGGATGCAATTTCAATCAACCAGTACAAAATATAACAGATATACGCGATTGATAATCAAGTATTTAACTGGACCACTGTATAATATATATCTCAAACCTATTTGCACAATGTTTGCAATTTATAGCAAAATTATTGAACAAATCAATTGATTGTACAGAAAAAAATGTTCCGTTGAACAATGACGTTTGCAAATATCTTGCGTTCTGTTTTTCGTATGAGGTTGCAAAGTTACATATCCACTAAGACCGATATTCTCCTTATTTGCAACCACAATAAAAACTTTTGTAATTATTTCAATGCTTGTGTATATTGAAAATGGGAGCGTCGATAAAGAACTTTAATAAATAAATGATGCGTTTTTCTGAAATGGTTGCAAAAGTACGTGAATATTTTTAACTTTTTTTCCGTTCACTAATTCAATTTGCAGAACTTTTGTAATTTTTTCGAACAAAAACATTGAAAAACTCAAACAAATGACAAAAAACAAGGTTCCGTAACTTTTACAAGGTTGCAAACTTAATGCATGTTGTAAAACTCCATAACTTAGGTATGCCTTAATTGCAGAACTTTTGCAATTTCAGTGTAATAATAAAGCATGAAAACGTGTTTTTCAATTAAAACAATGTTTCGTTAATTGCAGACTTCTGCAAAATTTTATAGTTTGTTTTCATTGATGCACTAACATACCATTGAAATTTAAAAACTTTTGGAAATAATGTTAATTGATTGTCTATGTCTATTGGCCTAAGCAAGTTAATTCTGCTGATGAAGATCATAGTTCTATCGAACACTTCCAATAATCTGTGAGAACACTATCCAGTGGATAAATTTGTCGTTCTGGCTATATCAATCCGTATTATATCATTCCACACGTTATTCCAAATCTCTTTTTATTCGTCGAGTATGTTGTTTAAACAATACAGTGCTTTTTTTTTTCTTTGATGTTTTATTTTTTGAACGGGTCAACTCAAGAAATTGAAACTTGGGATAATGAAATTGATGCATGAATATTTTGGAGTAAAATTTTCAGATGAAACTTTTAAGATGGCGATTGAAAAGGGGGTCATGTGACACATCATTTTGAAGTTCCTGACGAATACTTCACAACCCTAGAATATAAAGTCAATATCTTCACCTACTACAAAATGGCAGAACATTTAATAATTGCCTGAGTACATCGACGTTTAACTTCATAATTTGAGGAAAGAAGCTGAGTTCAGTTCAGAAGATGCTTGAAATGGTTGCCTTGAACTGCTTCACATGAGAACAGCCTATCCGATATTTCACGCCGAACATTTTCGAACACAGTAAAGTCGATATTTCTACAAATATTTATTATTTTTCTGCCGTATATCCAATATTGAAGCAGGTTCAGTTTTGTACACCTTTTCTTCCAAATAGCTCCATAAAAAAAGTCTACAGGTGTCAAATCTGGCAGCGGGCTGGCCATTCCGTAGGACCTCGACGGCCAATCCAACGACCGTGGAAAGTATTATCCAAATAGTTTCTTACTTGTCCGTAGTAATGTGGTGGTGCTCCATCTTGTTGGAATACAATATCCATATCGAATTCATTAGGATTCGCTTCGACGATTTCGGTGATTAGAGGGTCAACAGTATTGTCCAGCATTTCAAATACAGTTCCCCTGTTAAATTTTGTTCGATGAATAGAGTCCTAAATATTGTTCCCAATATTCCTGCCCAGACGTTATTTTTCTGGATATTGAGTATGAGTTTCCCGGAAAATGTGAGGGTTGGTGTCACTCCAATAACGGCAATTTTGTCTGTGAACCTTGCCGTTGAGATAAAATGTAGATTTGTCACTGAAACAAATATTATGGTTTCCGTCATAATTTCGCAGAATTCTGTTCTTCGATCAGGGTCATCTTCAGTTAACTGGTGTACAATTTTGATTTTGTATGGATAATACTTCAAAAGTCTCCACACAGTAGAAGGACACACCTCACAAACATTCGCGACATAGGAAGTAGACTGTTGAGGATTTACTATCATCTCACCAATTATTTGAACTTGATGTTCTTCCGGAATGGACGGATGACCTGGGGGCTTTTTGTTCTGTACACTACCGGTAGTTGTTAATTTGGTTACAAGTTGCCTTGAATATTTTCTACGGATAGGACGATTCGGGAAGCGATCATTAAAAATTCTTTCGTTTTCGTGAAAGTTACGCGTCGCACCGTAAATAAAAATCGCTTCGATTTTTTCCTCCAATGGACGTGAATTGACCATTTTAGAGATAGTTCACGTTGTACCTATCGAGAATATTTTAACTGAACAATGATGTTCGTTGTCGTACTGACATTTCTTGTCATTTTTTTGTTTAAAAAAAACCTATCAAACCTTATCGGGTTGTTGGGATTGCCATATGGCAGAGTAAAACAAATATTTCTAGATGTATCGATATTAAATGTGTTTGTATTCAGGTAATTATTAAATGCTCCGCCATTTTGTAGTAGGTGGAGATATTGACTTTATATTCTGGTTGTGGAGTATTCGACAGAAGCTTCAAAAGGTTGTGTCATAAGACCCCCCTTTCAATTAATTTTTTTTCCAGGTGGCGCCCACTCGCCATCTTGAAAGTTTCATCTGTCAATTTTACTCCAAAATAAAGTATTCATGCATCAATTTCATCATCCCAAGTTACAATTTTTTGAGTTGAACCCGTTCAAAAAATAAAGGGAGGGGGACATTAAAAAAACACTGTATACTTGGAGGATATATTATTGCAATTCCATCACTGAAACCTTTACCGCAATGACTTGGTATTCTATCACGGGTACAGCATCTCAATACATTATATCAGCGTCCTTTGTAATTTCTTTGACCGTAACCGGATGTAGAGGCACTTAAGCTCCCAAGATTCGCAGGAAATTGCAGAACACTCCGGCATGGAGACCCAACCTAGCGTGTCTAGGGCTCCTTTCACTGTTTGTTCAATCCTCTTCTGTATATGCGTTTTCACGCTGTTTCTTTCTCACATTCTGGATGTAAATATTTGTGATAGCCGAATATATAGAGCAGAACTGGTTGGGATGGAATGTTTTTTTTGCGAGAGATTATCTGTAGAATCGGTTTGCATGTTTCTGAATGTACGTCAGGAATAATTTTCTATTCATCAAAGTATGAGGAGAGTTTAGTCCTTGGTAGGTGGGAAGGCATTAAATACATTTCTCGGAATTCTCTTCATTCTCATGAAGAAAATGTTACCGTAGTTGAGTTCAATTGAGAAATTTATCGAGCTGATGCCCTTTCGATAAATGGAGTTTTTTTAAAACCCCTATTCAAATCATACTATATCTTGAGAAAATAATAATAAATCAACTATCACTTCTCATTCTTTATTTGGCTATCTTTTACCAAGTTGGTATGAGCCTTCCCAATTATATATCCAATTATATACATATACTGAGTGTTCAATATGAGTTAATGATTTTCAAACTAACTCAAATCAAATATACTTTATTGTCCAAAGAAACAAGTTCTTGTAGACAAAGTAAAAAGAATAAATACAGGGTGTTATGTGAGTAAATGGCCAAACTTGAAGGGGCGATTCTTTCAGTAATTCTAAGACGAAAAGTGCATATAAACATAGGTCCGGTAATGTTTCGTTTTCAAGATGTCAAGGTGTCAAAATTTTTGAAAGAAATCGTTTTTTCCTAATACTTAATAATCCTTCAGCCGATTTTGTTAAAATCTGGCAGTGTTATTCGAGGTATCAAAGGGCTAATTCAGCCCATACTAGATTGGAAATATCAGGTCTCGTAAGGCAGCCTAATCAATATGTTTGACAAAAAAAAATGTGCGCCATTGATTTTTTTGCAATTTTTGTTGTTGTTTTCGCATTGAGCTACCGAATCTTCAACTTTTTTATATTTATCTTTTTTTCGTATACCTATTGCTTTGTTTTTGAGAATGAAAATAAAAATCACTTTATTGTTATGCGGTAATGCTGGAAATAAAAAAAAAACATGAAACAAGGAGAACCCTCTATTAAAACCAAATTAAAAGAAATGGTACGCAATTTTTCTCAGTAAAAAAACATGTAACAATAAGTAACACAAAACTCACAGTAGTTGCTCAAAATGTCCTCATTCAACTTCAATGCAAGCATTTCCTCGTCTTAACATCGATTGCCGAACACGTTGAAATATTTACGGCGTATGTCCTATCTGATCACATGAATCCCGTATCCGTGAGATTCATTCTTCTTCAATATTGACTGGAGTTTCAATGTCTCCAAAGGAAAAAATCTAAGGGATTTAAGGCCTGGGTGGCCATGACTGTGGACCTGCGCGACCGATCCATAAGTTGCATCCAGAAATTGACGTGCTACTATGCTAAAGTGAGGTGGGGCCCCATCGTCCATGAACCACATTGCTCGTTTTACCGCCAGTGTGACATTTTCTGATAGTACGGGTAACACAAATTCCAAAAAATGACGATACTCTCCCCCATTTAATCTCGGCGGTAAAAAATGAGGTCCAATGAGATAATCACAACATTCACGGAAAACTGTTATTGATAATGATGTTCTATAACCACATGGAGATTTTCTTCAGCCCAGATTTGATTGTTACGAAAGTTCATAATTGAATTTTGGGAAAAACACGATTCATCGGTAACCAATATGCCGGATAGGAATCTCGTAGATGCTGCCTGTTGTTGCAAAAGCCAAGTAGAATAAACAACTCGCTTGCGAAAATCCGCAGGTAATAACGCTTGCACCCGCTCTATGTGGTGAGGATACAGTTGATAGTCCCTCAGAATCTCCCATACAGTAAAGTGAAAATGTTTATTTGTTGTGCAATTTTGCGTGTACTCCGCTCAACTTCACGTAAAACTGCTTCCTCCAGCTCCACTGTTGCAGGTCTCCCAATAAGAGCAGCCGACCTTTGGAAGGTGCGTGATTCGCACAGTCTTTCGTGTATTCTTACAAATGTTTGTCTATTTGGTACAATGCGATGAGGAAATCTTTATTGATAAATGCGTCTAGCCGCTCTGGAATTGCCTTGGGCCATTCCATAGACAAAATGCATATCGGCCCTTTTCTGAGTTTGTGAACCAAACCATTTTCTGATATCAGTAATGAATTTCATAGCCTGAAACTATCAAAAACACTTCAAATACTAACTATCAAATGATTACGTATGCACTGTTCCAATTTATGTCAAAGTCAAATTTGTTTTACCAATTGTTATCCCTTCCATGGCACTTTAACTTTACTTTCAAAACACTGCAGTAATAATTAACATTCTTCGTTTAATCGAAAACAATTAATCTAAAAATTCAAAAGATGACTTTCGTGTAATTTTTATTGTTTAATGAAAAATAAAAATTTCGTTATTGCATATCCATGGACAACATATTTTTTTTTTTAATTAATATTTTTTTTTATTGCTTGCATTACTATTGATAACAATTTCTAGGACTAGAATGGACTATTGATATGGAAAAAAATAACAAGTTATGTTGTCCCAGGAAATGCAATAAAGTGATTTTTATGTTTTTTCTCAAAAACAAAGCAAGATACGAAAAAAATACTGGAATAAAAAAGTTGTAGTTTCAGTTGCTCAAAGCAAAAAAATTACAAAAATTGCAAAAAATTAGTGGCGCACATTTTTTTGGTCGAAAATATTGGTTAAGGTGCCTTCCGGGATGCCACCAGACATGGGATTTCAATCTAGTTAGGGCTAAATCAGCCCCTTGCTACCCCAAATCACACTGCCAAATTTTAACAAAATCGGCACAAGGATTATTAAGATATTCAGGAAAAAACTATTTCTTTTAAAAATGTTGACACTTTGTATTTTGAAAACAGAGCATTACCCGACCTTTGGGTATATGAACTTTTCATCTCAGAATCACTCGAAGAATCACCACTTCGAGTTTGGCCACGTACTCACATGACACCCTGTATATAGAATTAAAATACCACAGATGTTCACACAATAAAATATGTATGATAAGACTAGATGAATAATCGTGTAAATAGTATAAATATAATATTTGTCAATTGTCAATAGTTTTAGTCTAACAAATCACAGCTTAGTTCTTTATCTTTGTATCAGAGTATGAGTAGTAAAAATAAAACAAATATATTTATAAATGGAATGCTAAGTCTATACAGCATAAAATTAATTAAGAGTTTGATATTAGCAAATGCATTTCCAAGACATAGAAAACAAACAATACATTCTTACAAATATTTGCAAACGACTGACATGTGCAAATCAGTCGAATGGCTTACATTTGGAGTTGAAAGTTGTCATTGTAAAATTCTAGCAAACTATAATAGGGTCTACAACTGAGTAGTATTTTTACATTTCTTCAGAAACTTCCAATATCGATGTGGCTTTCTTTGATATGGTTTGGTAAATCATTGTACATCTTACAACCATCATAAACAAGGGAGATCTCCATCAGAGTTGAAGGGGGTATTCGTAATTTCAAATCGTTTCTGGTACTCAGGCGAGTGTTGTAAACGGTAGAGGTGATTTCAAATTTAGAAATTGGTTTTCATATGAGACACACTGTTTTCAAGATAAAGAGAGCCACGACCGTGAGTATTCTATTCTCTATGAACAGTTGTCTGCATGAGTCACGTGGACTTAGTTTATAATCATTTCTGAAGGCTCTCTTCTGTAGTTTGAGGACAGAATCCAGCAGATTGGATTCACATACCTCCAGAAATATACAGTGCTTCTAAAAAGTCCGCTCCACCCCTCTTATTTTTGGAACGATTATACATTAACAAGTGAAATTTGGAAACTGAATATTAAAGGTTGTAAACTACCCTACTAGTGATGATAGATGACGAATTCGTCAAAGATGACGTCACAAGGCCATTGTGACCAATAATTTTCAATAGAACCCTACGGCAAGCGACACCTCTTTCAAAAGGTATCGAAAAAACCTATTCATTGATACTAATTTTGTTTGTGTTTATGGCAGTTTTGGCAACTCGCTTTTAAAAAATCTAAAGCTGTGATGAATTGAATCTTCCACATTCAGGCTCCGCCTCTGGATAGTTGTCAAATGAGCTGACGTTTTTTTCAGTCTCCCTAATTCGACGTTTTTGTAATTGTCCAAGTTTTTGTACATTTAATAATTTGTGTATTGTTGATCGAACGTTTATCTGTTTCAGCAGCTTTTGGTACTTTTAATATTTTTGTACATTTCAATGAATTGATAAACTGTTGTGAGCCGAACGTTTGAGTGCTTCAAGAAGCAAAATGGTACGTGCTTTAGGTTATAAAGTAGCAGCGATCCTAATTCTTGGTGAAACTGGACAAAATATTCATGCAGCAGAACGTATTTTTAATGAGAGGTTTCCCGATCGCCCCGTTTCGAGGACTTATTTAAGGGAGCTTCTTCGTAAGTTTGAAACAACGGGTAGTATTTATGATGCGTAACGATCTGGCAGACCACAAATTTCTGATGAGAAAAAAATTTATATACTGGCAGAAGTAATAGTTAATCCTACTTCTTCAAAAACTCACGTTGCATCTACCTGTGAAGTCAGTCGAAGAACAGTACACAGGGTGTTGAAAAAAAACAAATTTCATCCGTGCAAATCAAAAATGGTTCATCAACTCTCAGACGACGACCCAGACCGAAGACTAGAATTTTGTGAAAATATGGAAACTAAAATTAACCAACAGCCAGAATATGTCAAAACAATTTGTTTTAGTGACGAAAGAATGTGAGGTATTGGAGTGACGCAAATCCTCACCTGTTTCGTGAAACACATACCCAATTTTCCCAGAAGGTGAATGTTTGGGCAGGTATCCTGGGAAACCACATCGTTGGGCCTCTTTTTTCAAAAACTAATTCAACTGGTGAGGTTTATCTGGAGCTGTTGCAAAAAGCAATAGAACCGTTAATCCTTGAAATGTTGGAAAATAAGATTAATTCGGCAATTTGGAAATAACATTCCAACAGGATGGTGCTCCCCCACACTATTACGGTGCAGTAACACGGTATTTGGATGAGGAGTATCGTGGTAGATGGATTGGACGACGAGGTTCAACGAAATGGCCAGCTCGATCACCGGACCTCACACCTTTGGATTTTTTTCTGTGGGGGTACTCTGAATCTAAGGTTTACGCCACTGAACCTGACAATATTGACGTTTTAAAACAACGTATTGTTGCAGAATGTGAGGCTGTTTCCGCAGACACATTTGCAAAAGTACGAGAAGAGTTTAAAAATAGGATATTTCACTGTCAGGAAGTGAATTGAGGTCGCTTCGAGCAATTTCTTTGAGTAGATACTGATTCTTAAATCTGTAATTAATATCATACTGAATGGAATTAAAATCATTGAATAGGTTTTTTCGATACCTTTTAAAAGAGGTGTCGCTTGCCGTAGGGTTCCATTTGAAATTAATGGCCACAATGGCTTCGTGATGTCACCTTTGACGATTTCGTCATCTATCATCACCAGTAGGGAAGTTCACAACCTTTAATATTCAGTTTCCGAATTTCACTTGTTTATGTATAATCGTTCCAAAAATAAGAGGGGGGGAGCGGACTTTTGAGAAGCACTGTATAGCATATCTCAGGAGGGATTCGATTAAAGCATGATACGCAGTCCTGGCAGTGGCTGTACCAAGCTCCCTAGAAATAACGCTCACAGCATAATACCCTGAGGAAATCTTATTCTTCATTTGTTCAACATGTGTATCAAATTTCAATTTGCTGTCAATGAAGAGTCCTAAAGTATAGTCAATATTTCCAATTGGTTCGTTGTCTAGAGGAAAATCTTCGAGATTACATTGAAAGCTACTATATACGTTTTACTTATATTAAATGAGGGAAGGTTTGAGTCACTCCAAGATTTGATACTATTTATTTCTCTGAGTATCTTATCATTTAGATTGCTCAATGTTTCACTGTGCCATAAAATTGTGATATCGTCTGCGAATAGAGTAACATTTTCAGATGTTTTCAGAAACAATGGATCGTTTATATACACAAGAAATGGAATTGGTCATAGAACCGATCCTTGTGGGACCCCTGATTCGATATTCAAATATTTTGATATTTTTTCGCCTTTTACGACTCGACTGCGGCCAGTTATATGAGACTCAAACCATTGCATCCATATCGATGAAGTTTACGTAAAAGTATTTTGTGGTTTACGCAGTCGAGAGCTATTTTTAGATCACAGAAGGCAGCTGCTGCTATGTTACCGGCATTAATGTCGGAATATAGCTCATATAGGAATGAAAAAATTGCATCGTTGGTGTTCTTATTGGTTTGGAAACGAATTGTTTTTTTTCAATTATGTTATAGGAGCTGAGGAGTTCATTGAGTTTCTTTTTGAAGATTTTTTCCATTATTTTTGCGAGAGTCGGGATGAGGGATATTGCCCGATAATTTGAGGGATCATCACCTTTGTGCAAGGGAATTACAACAGACTTCTTGAGAAATGTAGGAAAGGCACCGTTGTAAAATGAGGGAATAATTAATGAGGCGAGTGTTTCTAGTGCTTCCCTTGGAGGATTGTAGATTATTTTGATGGAGATATCATCGTATCCAGTTGAATTTTTATTTTTTTATTTCTTTAATGATGCCGGTCAATTCCCCTCTCCGACAAAAATCCGATGCTGCATCCAATCGAAAAAGGTAGATCTAACAAATTTTTGCTGTCGAATACTTTCAATAGGTTTATGATGATATCAATATTTATTTACCATGCGAATTCATAATCTATACTAATATTGAAAGAAACTGAATTTGTTTGATTGTATGTAGAGGTGATCTTTGTAATTACTGAATCGATCTCAGAAATGTTTCCACTGAAAAAAAGTTTAATAATCGCCAAGTAATATGAGGTATAATTCATTTTCATTGAAATTAGTTTTAAGTTCAAAATCTACATATTTGTAAATTAGGTCGAAAGAAAAATCGCTGCTTTAATGCTTCATCAGAGTGTCATTTCATATAAAAAACACGTATCTCAGGGTTTTTGAGAATTAAACCCAAAAAGGGGTGAAATGGGGGTTGAAAATTTATATAGCAGCACCGTTAGTTTTGACATGAGAGCCAAAGTATTTCAGGTCTTTGGTACAAATAAAAAAATAGGTGTATTTTTGAAATTCCAACTCCCAGAGGGGTGAAACGGGGGTGAAAGTTTGTGAGGAAGTTATGGAAACTGGTATTTGGGCCCTCCTTTCCGCATAAAGAAACATGCATTTCAGGGACTTCGAAAATTCAACAGTAAAGGGGGTAAAATGGGGGATTCTTAGAAGTAACAAACTAACAAGTCATAGGTATATGTCAAAACATCGTTGATTTCTATAGGAAAAGTGAAATGAAATGAAGCAGCAGGATTGGATGTAATTGGAGGAGAATGAATGAGTAAAATGATTGATGTTTCAGTTAATACCAATTATTGCATTGCCATTGCATTACACCTTGTGTCGATCAGCCTTCCATGAAGCCATACTGCTTTTCTGATACCGGGTTGTATTTTCTCATGAACCATACAACTCGGTTTTTCAGAACTTTTTTATTATTTTGCTGATATTTGAAAATAATTGAATCGGTCGATAATTAGACACATCCTGTTTATTTCTAGATTCAAATAGAAGTTTTAGAATTGCCAATTTAAAGCAATTTGGGAAGACGCCAGTTTCTTGAAATTTATTCACAATATATGCAAGTGGCTTAGCCAATAGATCAGTACATTCTTTGGGTATTTTTAATTGGATGCCATCTATACCAGGTGCTATGTTGTGTTTTGAGTCCCTGATAATATTCATGATTTAAGTTCCATTAGTATTTTCGAAAAAGATAGTATTTTGCGTTCTCAATTCAGTAATTTTTTTATTTTTACAAGCTTTAATTCAGTTTCACTTGTTAGTTCGTTCGTCCGTTAGTTAGGGTCAAATATTGCTAGTGAATTTTGTTTGATTTATTTGAAATTTGGCATGTGTTTATAATTCCGGTGACAATGGCGTCTCCAAGATGGCAGACGAGATTTGTAAATTTGGTATAATTTGATTCAAAATTGGTATGTGGCGGTTTTCAGGTTCGAAAATTATGATTTTTTTGCCAAAATTCATAAATTTGAGATGGCGGCACCAAGATAGTAAACGAGTTTTGTGATTATGGTCCGATTCGATTCAAAATTGGAATGCTGGGGTTTTCGCGGACAGAGACTTTCAATCTTTTGTCAATATTTATAAGATGGAGGACGAGTTTTCTGATTATGGTCCGATTCGATTCGAAATTGGTATGCGGGGTTTTGGGACGGAGATTATGAATTTTGTCCAAAATTCATAAATTCAAGATTGGCGGCCCCAAATGGAGGATGAGTTTTGTGATTATGGTCCGATTCTATTCAAAACTGTTATGCGGCGGTTTTGGCGGACGGAGATTCTTAACCTTTTGTCAAAATTTATAAATTCAAGATGGCGGCTCCGAAATAGAGGATGAGTTTTCTGATTATGGTCCGATTCGATTCAAACTTGGTATGTGGCGGTTTTCGCGGACGGAGATTTACAATCTCGTGTCAAAATTTATTAACTCATTATGGCGGCCCCAAGATGGAGGACGAGTTTTCTGATTATGGTCCAATTCGATTCAAAATTGGTATGTGTAGGGTCGGAGATTATGAAATTTTTGTAAAAATTCATGAATGGAAAATGGCGGTCCCAAGATGGCGGACAAGTTTTGTGATTATGGTCCAAATCTATTCTAAATTGGAATGCGGAGGTTTTTGACATAGGAGATTATGAATTTTTGGCCGAAATTCATAAATTCAAATGGGCGTCCCCACAATGAAGGACGAGTTTTGTGATCATGGTCAAAATTCATAAATCAAAGATGTCGGCCCCAAGATGGGTAACAAGTTTTCTGATTATGGTCCGATTCGATTCAATTAGGTGGGGGTTTTTGGAGTCGGAGATCATGAAATTTCTGTCAAAATCTATGTATGGAAAATGGCGGCCCCACAATGGGGGATGATTTTTGTGATTATGGTTCGATTAGATTCAAAATTGGTATGCGGCGGTTTTCGTGGACGGAGATTTCGAATCTTCTGTCAAAATTTATAAATTCAAGATGGCGGCCCCAAGTTGAGGGACGAGTTTTCTGATTATGGCCATATTTCATTCAAAATGTAATGATGGACAATTTTCAGAAATATTGGAAATCCCTTATATGAGCCAGGAAAATTGTTTCTCGAATCATAAGCTTATTCTATTTTATCAAATATTCCTTAAAAACTTCATAAAAAGTCATCTGGATGTTTCCTGAACTGATAACAGTGAATTGTGAGTTTTCATAAACACATCAACATTAGGTCACCTAGTTGATTGAATGAAAAAATATATGATGGGGGAATTTACATATATCCTGACAAAATATTTTTCCTTCCCTATTTTCCTATGTGAATGTTAAGAAGAAATGTACTCAAATGGTATTTATGAAATATGCAATCATTCGAAAATGTTGGCAAAACTGCAAGTTCAGAGAAATTAGAAAATAATTTCATTATGGCCCCAAAATATGCAAGAATCTAATCAAACCCAGACTGATTGCCACATTTATGGAGAAAATATTTTTTCAACTTTGAAAAAATCTGAAGAAGGCTGTGACACAGAGTGTAGTTGATCATTTCTCTTATTCTTATACAGAACAATTAAAATATATTTTGTAGAAAGTATCTTGTCAGAATAATGAATGCGAGCCAAGTGAAAACCAATTATTTGATTATTACTTCTCCTCATTTGCTACACTAGAAGCCGGTTCTCTCTATAATGCAGTTCACTGCTCTCTTGGGCATTCTAATGTGAAACTATATTAAACGCCTGGGGATACCATTTGTAAATCGTTCAAACTTCCCTAGAGCAAAAGCAAAACTTCCAGTAACTTCGAAATACACAGTGGTCATTTCGAACTGTCATGTAACCATAAGAGATACTTGCTCTGGTGGATGAACTCTATAAATCTCAACAGTTGAATTTCTGTACACCTTACATTTGAACAGTGAATCAAATCAATTGTAACAGTGAATAAACTCTACTGAGGCAAGCTCTTCTGAAATGCATCGAAAAATATGGAATGTGAGACAAAAGGTCTTATTAAAAGGTCTTATTATCGATACATATAAAATTACATTTTCTGACTGACTGGTTTATCGACGCCCAGATGAAACCACTGCACCTAGAAAGCTGATATTTCGACAGCGCTGATATAAATGAAAACTTTTTTTTTATATTTTGAAAAAGGGGTGGAAGTTTGCTTAGGATTTCTATTAGTTTCAAAGCAAGAGTCATGGAAATTGTCATGTCATGTAACCGTGAAAGATACTTGCTCTGGTGGATGAACTCTATAAATCTCAACAGTTGAATTTCTGTACACGTAACATTTCAACAATGAATCAAATCGATTGTAACAGTGAATAAACTCCACTGAGGCAAGCTTCTATTGAAATGCTTCGAGAATTATGGAATGTGAGACAAAGGTCTTATTATCAATACATATAAAATTAAATTTTCTATCTGACCGGTTCATCGACTCCCAGATAAAACTACTGAACCTAGAAAGCTGATATTTCGACAGCGCTGATATAAATGACAACTTTTTTTGGTATTTTGAAAAGGGGTGGAAGTTTGTATGGGATTTCTATCAGTTTCAAAGTAAGAGTCATGTAAATTGTTATTTGAACTCTTCTTTTCAAACAAACACTGATATATAGGTTCTGGACGCATGAGTAACTGATTCCAAGTCGGCCAAAAAAAAAATAACGAAGATGATTGAATCACTCCAAAGAAATAATCAAAACGCCGCCACGCATCCCACTGCCATCATTTTACGCTTTACGTTATTAATTTTGTTTTTGGCGCCGACTCAAAATCACTTACTTAAATTAGTTTGGAAGCCAAAATATTAATTATTTTTTGATTTTCACTTTCTTTTTTCGTCGGTTCAATTTTTTGTAACAGAGTTTTTATTGAAGATGCATCCCCTAAGGGGGTGAAATGAAGGGTAAACATTTGTATTGGGTTTCTGTTAGTTTTGAAGTTAGAGTCATGGGAATTGATATTTGTACTCTTCTAAGTAGAAGAATATGTATTTCAGGGTTTTCGAAAATTCAACCCTAAGGGTGTTGAAATGGGGTTTGAAATAGCAGTACCGTTAGTTTCCAACTTAGGGTCATCCAAATTGGTGTTTCGGCTCTCTGTTACAAAAAAAAAATCGTGTCAATCTTTTTCGAAAGTTCCATTCCTATTCCATGGTCATATTTACGCTCAACAATTCCGAAAATACATTTTGCTACCACTTAAACTGGACTAGGACCCAGTTTGTAGGTTTTTTGATTTGACATTTATCAAGTTTTCTAACCTATTTGAAAGATTCATATTATGATTGAATTTATTGTCTGAACTGTTTGAAATGACTATTCTACGATAAGTGGGATTCATTATAGAGTCAGTGAAATTGTCTTCGCTGGCTAGCAATGCCGGAACTTATTTTTTTTCTGCGTTTTTGTGGTCGGCAGATGTTCGTTAGTTCTATTACCGTATTCTTTAATTTTTGCCGAAACTACCCAGCAAATTCAATAGCATAGTTCTCTTTTTTCCTCTCTCGCCAATAACCTTTTTTCACGCTCCTTATCAGCTTCACTTGTATGTTTGTTTGTTTGTAACCGACTCTTTGGGCGCGATTTTGACCCACTTTCAGACGTCTGAATGATTGGAAATTTGGCGGGTGTACATAATTCCGGTGACAATGTATTAAGAAATTTTTGTGTGGAAAAAAAACAAAATGGCGGCTCCAATACGGCGTACGAGTTTTGTGATTATGGTCCGATTCGCTTCAAAATTGGTATCTGAGAGTTTGCGTGGTCGGAGATCATGATTCTTCTGTCAAAATTCAGGATTCAGGATGGCGGCTCCAAAATGGTGGACGAGTTTTGTGATTATGGTCTGATTCTATTCAAAATTGGTATGTGGGGGTTTTGGGGTCGAATATTATGAATGATTCTTGTGTAAAATTGAAAAATTCAAGATGGCGGCTTTAAAATGGCGACCGAGTTTTGTGATTATGGTTGATTCTATTCAAAATTGGTATGTGGGGGTTTTTGGGGTCGAATATTTTGATACTTTTGTAAAAATTGAAAAATTCAAGATGGCGGCTTTGAAATGGCGGCCGAGTTTTGTGATTATGGTCTGATTCTATTCAAAATTGGTATGTGGGGGTTTTTGGGGTCGAATATTATGATTATTTTGGGAACATTGGAAAATTCAAGATGGGGCCGAGTTTTGTGATTAAAATTATCAAAAAAAACACGCTTTTATAAATTAACCACACTAAAAAGTAAAAATAAATAATAGTTTAAGAAAACTAAAAAACTCGCTTTTATAGAAAACCAGACTGAAAAAATAGAAAATAAGGGAAAAATGTATGTTATTTAAAAAAAGCGTGGGGTGCATGGCATCAATAATTATATAGTACATTAAACACCTAGGGCAGTAAAGTAAGAAATGCCTCAGATCACAGGTAATTGTTGGCCAAAGCGATACCATGCACCCCACGCTTTTTTTAAATAAAATAAAAAATTTTCTTATTTTCCATTTTTTTAGTCTGGTTTTCTATAAAAGCGTGTTTTTAGTTTTTTCAAACTATTATTTATTTCCGTCCATTTTGCGTCAGAACAAAACGCTTCTGAAGCGAAACGTTACACCGAAGCATTATTATTATTATCATTATTATTATATCTATCATCGTTTCCGAGTTAAGCATGTTTTTTGAATATGTGCATTTTTGAAAAGTTGCTGTTATTCTTTGTTTCTATAAAAATATTTCTGGAACACTTTTTACGTAGAGTTCAATGGTGTAAGTTATTCATTTTTTCAAATCATATATCAATAATGGAATCAGGAAGGAAACCCTTAGTCAATCCCCACGAAAACAACTAGTTTGTGTTTGTGTTTTTTGTGGATGCATATCGGAGATTGAAACCTTCATCTTCAGCACATAATTCAAAGAGAATGATGTGTAGTCATATACATAAAAAACAGACAGGTGAAACAAGACATATTTCATTGTATATGAATTGTTTTATAAAACGAGAGGTTGGAGACGGGCGTGAATCCTTCATGTTTCCACCATATTTCAATATATATCAATAGTTATTGATTAAAAAAAACCTTTTTTTTCAATGAGACAACCTGTATATTCCTATATATTTCAATAGTACTTGAATTTACTATTCCAAAAATGTATCACACTCGATGTTTGCTAGAGTCACCTATGAAATGCAGAGCTTATATGTTTTTTCATGTAGACTTTGAAACGCACACTTTGAACAAGTAGGTTTTGGATGACGAGGCGATAAAACAGAAAGCGAGTGTTCACAAGTAGCTATCAAATGTTAAGTAAGCTGTTCACAGTAGTAATTAAAACTCACAGTTTCAAAAAAACTGATAATAATTTTTACTATATTTACTACTAATAAATGAAACTCCAACAATAATAATAATAAAGAATAAAATATTCTTTAGAGGAGGTGTTCGAAATGTCTACAAGCTTCTTCTACACACAGGCGGTACCTTTTTTAAACGTTTTTTGCAGAATTAATAAGTTCAATGGGAGTGAGAGAAGCAAAACTTTGCACCACTGCCGCTTCCAATTCGTGTCTAGAGTTGATGGGCAATTTGAAAATAAGATCTTCCAACTTTCTCCAGTATAAGAAGTCTATAGGCATTAGTCCGGCGACCTGGACGGCCAACGGTCCTTGCTTGGCTATCCAATTACTGCCAAAGTTTGCAGCCAAAAAATTGTTGACAACTGCAGTGTTGCGGAACGAAGCCCCGTCTTGCTGAAAGGATATTTTCTAAGCTCAATTAGCGGCAATTCATCAACAAGGGGTTCAATTTGTTGCCTTGAATATTCCAAATACCTCTGAGATGTGAGACTGCCATTATGAATGATTGGGCCGATAATTCTACCCACAAGAACACCTGCCCATACACTAAGTCCAAATCTTCCTTGACTTCTCTGCTCCACAATGGAATGAGGATTTTGTTGTGCCCAAGTATAAGAATTGAAGCGGTTGAAAATGCCGGCACTGCTTACATGAGATTCGTCTGTCCAAATACAATTCAACGAAGAATCAAGCATTCGGTTACAATTTTCAAGGAACCACTGGCAAAAATCCATGCGGCATTCAAAATCTCCTGGTCTGAGTTTATGAACTCTTCTCGTCCTGAATGGCTTGAATTTGTGCTCTCTCAAAATCCGCCTGAGGTTAGTTCTTGGTAGGCCTGTTTATATTTTCTAAAACGACTATTTTTCCCAACTCCCTATCCCTATTTGATGTATATAATTTGGGCCTTTTCTTTTCAAATTGACCAGGTTGTGTTGCAATCTTGCGAAAATCTTGCGAAAAGGTTGTCTCCTCTCTAGATACCTCTCGTGGTATAAATTGCTTGCTGCCTCTGCATTTTCCCCGGTTTGTATAAAACAGACTATCATTTCCCATTTCTCATGTTTCTCATTCTTCATTGCCAATGTGTTTGGAAAATGAACAAAATCCACGGAAGGAGGAGCGTCTTTACTGCCTAAATCAAAATTTGACAGCTACCAGTAAACATTTGCATCCTGTTTTATCGTCGCGTCGTCCAAAGCCTACTTGTTCAAAGTGTGCGTTTCAAAGTCTACATGGAAAAACCTAAAAGCTCTGCATTTCAAAGGTGACTCTAGCAAAACATCAAATGAGCTACACTTTTTAAATGGTAATTTCAAGTTCTATTGGAATATACAGGAATATACAGGTTGCCTCATTTAATTTTTTTTTTCATTAATAACTATTGATATATGATTTAAAAAAATAAAAATAGGAACAAATAATTTTTGACAAGAAAAAAGTTACAGCAACTTTTCGAAAATGCACATTTTCGAAAAACATTCTGTAACTCAGAAACGATGATAGATATCGATATGCAGTTTCCACCACTAAGTTTGTCATGAAAATTGACCTCCAGGTACAGCCATCAGTTTTCATCTATCTAGTTTGAAAACAGGACTTTCCCTTTAAAATTGTCCAATTTGGCCCACTCGGTACAACAGTTTCCAGATCCATCTGGATGCCAAGATTCAAAAAAGAAACACTTCCTTCCCCATAGTGCCAGAGAATAATTACTATAAACTTCTGAACAACAAGATACCAGTAAAGATCTGTCACGCAACAAAACAAGTAAGTTTTTGGCGATGTACTTGAGTCATAAAATTGCTGTAATAGTTGAACTTTGGTGGATATCTGGCGCCCGCATCGTTTTGGAATTAAAATATCGCAACATTAAATGCGCTACTAATTACGGCCTCGCGTGTAATGTAGTGTGAAGTAATTCTGGTTTTATTGTCAAGTAGCGAGTTTTACTACGGCCTGAATTATTTGGCCGCGTATACTATCACTGGGCAGAGCCGGATTCTCTGTATTGCGATTGATATCGACTTGAAGGAAAGAACATTTGGTGGGTGCAATAATTTAGGAATGATAATAATATATATTTATTTCCTTGTTTAACATATACAGAGTATAAGGACATTACACATTGCAATGTAACAAAGAAAACGTCATCATGAAACCTAGAGAAACAAATACAAATACAAGATACAGTAATTTGATGTAAAATATAAAATGTGAGATGCAGATAGATATAGATAGTAAAATCTAAAATGTAATGTAAAATATTGATTGCAAACAATAAGTTTGAACTATTGAAAATTCATACTTCCAAAGTTAGTTGAATGGCTGCATATTCGTATTGAGCTAGTTTGAAAAGTGGACATTGTATCTTTTAGTAGGAATTATGAAAAGAACACAATATTCAGATGCAACGAGAACAATCAGTCTCAGGGTATAAATCAGTTGGTAATTTTCTATGGGTCGATCAGGAGATGAATATCAATCCTTGGTGTACTAAGTAAGAATTTTTTCGTTGTTTTTTTTTATAAGAATATAAATTTCTTTTATTTCTTATTTCATCTGAGAGTTTATTGGAGAGTACTGAAGAAACATAGCAAAAACTTCTTTGACCTATTGTTTTTGTCTGAAAAGATATCTTAACTTTTTTTCATTTTGGATCTTGTGGTCAATGAAAGGTAATTAATATTTATGGTCAATGAAAGGTAAGGAACTTCTGTTCTTATATTGTTCAGTTACTGCTCTAAGAAAAGAAGTTTTGGCGAATATCCAAAATTCTCGATTCTATAAAAAGCAAACCTGACGGGTATCGTTGTGGTCTACTATGGATAATTTCTAGATTTTCATTTTGGATGACTTCGAGTTGTTTCATGTAATTTATAGAAGCTGTACGTGAGCAGCTTCTATAAATTACATGAAACAATTCGAAGTCATCCAAAAAAAAAAAATTGAAAACTATCCCGTAGGTTTTCGCGATTACACCAGCGTGTGATACATAATTTCCAAGTGGATTTCATCCAAGTTGCCTATGAGATATTTGAATTTCGACAAAATTGATCTCAGTGACTGTATCGTGCGTTGAATGTGAATATTCCACCTCATATATTTGTAAATATTTAATCCAAGGTATTTTACGTCATCTGCTCTTTTCATTTATATTTCTTCCCTGTCAGTCCGGATGACAAGTGATTCAAACTCTGGCAGTTTATTAGCATAACGAGTAAAAGGTAGAAACCATGTTTAATATCTTGTTCGACTTTTTCTTTAAATTGTTCTCCTTCGTATAACACGACCGTATCGTCCGCAAAACTTATTATAGTTCCAGGGCTGTTGAGTGTATGTATTTCGTTAATATATATAATGAAGAAAATGGGTCCCAGAACTGTACCCTGTGGAACACCATATTCGATAGTTTCTGCATTACTCAGTTTGTCGTTTATTTCGACGTGTTGTTCTCGATCCTTTAGGTACCTCTTCATCAAATCATGTGCTGTGCTTCTGCATCCCGCGTCATGAAGTTTGTCTGATAATTCCGAGTGTTGAACTTCATCAAATGCTTTCGCAAAATCCAGAAAAAGAACCAATGCAGGTTTGCCACCCTCCAGGCTTCTATAGATTCCTGATGTGAGTAGTCGAATTGCATCTTGCAATCCAAACTAGTTTGCATATAATATCTCATATTTTTATGAAAAGCTTTTCATTCTTGATTCTATGACCTATACAGGGTGAGTCAACAGGATTCCCGTAGTTCATTGCTCCTTAGTGTATCACTATTTCGATTTATTATATTTTTTTGTCAAAGGGACCATCTGAGACCACATTTCAAAATAATTTTCATTCATACAGGTATATTTCCATATATTCCGATCGGCTGTTCCATTGGCTGCTCAACGATTTTTTCAATTTTGAATTCCATTGCGGCGTTGCCGAGTTATTCTGGAGAAATCTATTTTGTAGAATTCTTTTCGAAAAATTACCTATTTCACATTTCGAAATATTTAGTAAAGATAAATGGGGAATCGTCGGTCGATATGATGATGTTCATTGAGAATACCGAGAATTTGGAATGAATTGTACAGGATGTTCGATACAACAACACAAACTTAGCCATTTTCGAACATCGGTATTTTGATTTTTCCAAATGGAACACCCTGTATATTTTCATTTAAATCAACTCCTTTTTGATGACTCTACCCTTTTGGTCCACATCATGTACCTTGAACAACCTGTTTCTGAGATAATCTGGTTCAAAGGAATTGTTCAATACCACATCAACAATTCTATACATTTTTTTTATCTACATGTTTGTTCATAGAAAATACTGATACTGATTGATATTTCAATTATTTTTTCCATATTCAGAAGCATTTTTGGCAACTCATGAATAACTAGCATAGCAAAAGAAATTATCAAATGTTACTATTTTTTGTAGTTTAGTTATCCATGACTACCGCTGAAAAAATGAATATCAGAATTTGTAAATAGAGGTAACTGTCAATCTACCATCCAGTTGGGTTCTAAATCATTGTGGCATTATGAATTATCGTTTAGTGGACATGGTCAAAATGGTGCATGCTTTGGGGGAAAGTGATGCCAATTGCTTACTGGCATCTAGATTATACGAACAAAAGTTTCCTGAGAGAAGACATCCAGACCAGCGAGCATTTCGAGACCTCAAAACAAGATTTGAGGAAACTGGATAAGTATTTTACAAAAAGTTTGAACGTGCCTGTCCTGTAACGAATGATGAAAATACTCTTGATATTGCATTGCATATTACAGAGAATCCCCATGTGAGTACACTTATTTTGAGTAGGGAGTTGGGAATAGCTCAAAGTAGTGTTTCTTAGCTGGTGAGAAAATGTAAATACCATCCATATCATGAGCAGTTGATGCAGGAATGACTGAGAGAGATTGCGGTTTTGCCAATGGGGTGTAGACAAAATCAACCAAGAACCTGATTTTCTTGAGTATGTTCTATTTTCGGACGAAGCCACGTTTCACAACAATGGCCATGTGAATCGGCATAATATGCACTATTATGCAACTGAAAATCCTCATTTCGTTAGATATGTCAATCACCAACAACGTTGGTCACTGAATGTTTGGGGAGGTATCATTGGATGGCGTGTAAGTGGGCCCTTTTTTTTCAACGGTCATCTCAATGGAAGGAAATATCTAAGATTTCTGCGAAGTCAGTTATCAAATTTATTAGATGATATTCCATTGGCAATAAGGCAGAGAATGTGGATACAACAAGATGGCGCGCCTGCACATTACCACAGTGATGTGCGGGAATACATTGATAATGAATTCCGTGAAAAATGGATAGGTAGAGGAGGGCCAGTTCAGTGGCCTCCAAGGTCACCGGACCTTACAAAAATGGTTTTCTTCCTATGGCGATACATTGAATGGGTTTTCTGTCAAACTCCGCCTACAACCCCCGAAAATATAAAAGCAAGAATTCGTACTGCTTTCAGGGAAATTCAGGAGGACATGCTGGCACATGTGGATACTAGTGGAAACTGTTGGTCACCACAATTATTGCTTTCTGCAGAACAAATGACGGGAAAACCAGTGGCGGCTCGATAGAACGATTCTTTAATAATACAGGGTGAGTCAACAGGATTCCCGTGGTTCATTGCTCCTTAATGTATCACTATTTCGATTTCTTATATTTTTTTTGTCAAAGGACCATCTGAGACCACCTTCTAAAATTATTTTCATTCATACAGGGTGCATCATTGATGCGTGGCTAACCTAAGTTGTTCTTTTTCAAATAAAACACCCGGTATATTTTCATATATTCCAATCGGCTGTTCCATTGGCTGCTCAACAATTTTTTCAATTTTGAATTCCGTTGCGGCGTTGCTGAGTTATTCGAAAGAAATCTGTTTTGTAGACTTCTTTTCGAAAAATTACCTATTTCACATTTTGAAATATATGGTAGAGATGATTGGGGAATCGTTGGTCGATATGATGATGTTCATTGAGAATACCAAGAATTTGCAATAAATTGTACAGGATGTTCGACACAACAACACAAACTTAGTCATTTTCAAACATCGGTATTTTGATTTTTTCAAATGGAACACCCTGTATATTTTCATTTAAATCAACTCCTTTTTGATGACCCTACACTTTTCATCCTTGACGTCATGTACCTTAAACAACCTGTTCCCGAAATATTCCGGTTTAAAGGAATTGTTCAATATCAAATCAATAATTCTATAGATTTTTTTATCTACATGTTTGTTCTTAGAAAATACTGATACTGAATGATGTTTCAATGATTTTTTTTTTCCATCTTCAAAAGCATTCCATGACTACCGCTGAAAAAATGAATTTGTAAATAGAGGTTACTGACCAACTGCAATCCAGTTGTGTTAAAAATTATTGTGGCATTTTAATTATCGTTAAGAGGCCATGGTTGAAATGGTGTATGCTTTGGGGGAAAGTGATGGCAATTGCTTACTGGCATCTAGATTATACGAACAAAAGTTTCCTGAGAGAAGACATCCAGACCAGCGAGCATTTCGAGACCTCAAAACAAGATTGGAGGAAACCGGAAAAGTATTTTACAGAAAGTTTGAACGTGCTTGTCCTGTAACGAATGATGAAAATGCTCTTGATATTGCATTGCATATTACCGAGGATCCCCATGTGAGTACACGTATTTTGAGTAGGTAGTTGGGAATATCTCAAAGTAGTGTTTCTCGGATGGTGAGAAAATGCAATTACCATCCATATCATATGCAGTTGATGTAAGAGCTGACTGAAAGAGATTTTCCGAAGCGAATGCGGTTTTGCCAATGGGGTGTAGATAAAATCAACCAAAAACCTGATTTTTTTGAGTATGTTCTATTTTCGGACGAAGCCACGTTGCAAAACAATGGCCATGTGAATCGGCATAATATGCACTATTAATCCTCATTTTATTAGATATGTCAATCACTAACAACGTTGGTAACTGAATGTTCGGGGAGGTATCATTGGACGGCGTGTAATTGGGCCCTTTTTTTCAACGGACATCTCAATGGAATAAAATATCTAAGATTTCTGCGAAGTCAGTTATCAAATTTATTAAATGATATTCCATTGGCAATAAGGCAGAGAATGTGGCTGAAACAAGCTGGCGCGCCTGCACATTACCTCACTGATGTGCGGGAATACATTGATAATGCATTCCGTGATAAATGGATAGGTAGAGAAGGGCCAGTTCAGTGGCCTCCAAAAAATGTTTTTTTTTTATGGGGATACATTAAATGGGTCGTCTATCAAACTTCGCCTACAACTCCTGAAAATATGAAAGCAAGAATTCGTACTGCTTTCAGGGAAATTTCAGAGGACATGCTGGCACATGTGGATACTAATTTTCGAAACAGATTGTGTATCGGTGAAAATGGCAGGCACATTGAACATTTGCTGCAATAGTTATTGTTATTCTTTGTTAGATTTTGATTAATATGATTTTTATGCAAAGTTTTATTCCAAATATGATACCAAAGGCAAACAGTGTCAATATTTTCTGTGGATAAATATCCATCTTTTGTATGTAGAATATCTCGGAAACGAGTTGTTTTAGGTACATTACATAATGAATGAAAAGTGTAGAGTTATCAAAAATGAGTTGATTCAGATGAAAATATACAGGGTGTTCCATCTGAAAAAATCAAAATACCGATGTTTGAATATCGCTAAGTTTGTGTTGTTGCATCGAACATCCTGTACAATGTATTACAAATTCCTGGCATTCTCAATGAACATCATCATATCGACCAACGATTTCCCAATTATCTTTACTAAATATTTCGAAATGTGAAATAGGTAATTTTTCGAAGAGAAGTCTACAAAATAGATTTTTTTTCAAATAACTCGGCAACGCCGAAACGGAATTCAAAATTGAAAAAATCGTTGAGCAGCCAATAGAATAGTCGATCAGATTATATGAATATATACCGGGTGTTCAATTTGAAATAGAACAATGATGCACCCTGTATGAATGAAAAAAAGTTGAGAGGTGTCAAGGGACACCCGGATGGAATGAAGTTCCTTCCGATTAATTAGTGAAGAAATTGTAATAATTTTTTTTAAGTTATAATAATATTTTTTTTATTATTAACAAATTTAATGTAATATAAACTTAATCAGTAGGCTCAATTTTAGTACATACGCATTGATATTGTAATATTAAAATATAATTTGCTCTTAAATTTATTAAAGTTATGACGCGTACACTTGCTGAACACACAATAATGGAGAGATTATAACGCGTATGACTTGGTTAGCACAATAGTAAAGAGAAGTTATAATGCGTACTTGCTAAAAATACATAAGCATTTATTATTGACTGTATAGAATCTCTACTTACCTAACTCCATCAGCGATATCCGGAACTTGTGCAGAAACACTGTCAGGATTCATTATTGTTATTATTTTTTATTATTATCTATTATGTACAAAAAACCTGTATACACTCAACAAATATAATCGTCGCGACACCACACTGTTCAATGCGAAATAGAAAGACGAAACGAAAATAACTGGTCTGCTTTCTATGAGAAAGAGAGAGAGAGAGACAGACAGAGAAACACGCGCACGCCGCACGGCTTACAACTACAGCAGAAAGTGTCGTTACAACTTTTGGTCTTAATTTATTCCATCTAGCCCCCTTTCGCAACGCGCGATGAGGAACTTCGTTCCAATTATTTTGGAAGGTGGTCTTAGATGACCCTTGATGACAAAAAACATAGGAAATCGAAATAGTGATACATTAAGGAGCAATGAACCACGGGAATCCTGTTGACTCGCCCTGTATATAGCACACACCCAGTAAAAGACTTGGGCAAACTCGTGCAAGGCAGCAGGCCGAAGTGTCATCGGATGTCATGATCAGACGAGCCAACAGGGTGCAGTTTTCAGTGGGCATATCTGAGGTACAAGAGGTTCATAGACCCCAGAACTCCCAGACTCCCACACAACCGCAAAGTAGGTTCAAATAATTTTTTCCACCCTCCCAAAAAAATTGTGCTGCTTATTGAACATGGTCGTGAAATATCTCTGTATCTGTTGAAAAATATATATTCTGCATGGCTCTGACTGATGGAAATCCTCCATATTCATTATTACTTCTCCATACCCCTAGTATTCCTGGTGCCGGTCCTGTACCATTCTATTGCGGTTTTTGGAGTACGATCGCGTTTTCACGGGGTCAGGTGCCGGAATGAACTGTACGGAAAATTAACCTGTTCACGTGTGACTGATCTAGGTCGCGGCACTGGAAAAATAAAAAACGAAAATGTTGACACGGAATGTCACTTCATCATATTCTAGCATTTTTATGTTTTTTCGGGAATCACTGAATTTGCATTCTATTTCAAACGCACACGACGCTGGCATTTGACATTAATATTCCACTGACTTCAAACGAAAACGTTTTATGGATGTATCGGGTCTAAGATGGAAAATGAACTGTTCATCTGTCCCGCATAGCCGATCTCCTCAGAAACTGAAGGAAAGAGTTGGAATATGCCTTTGTAAAGCTCACTTTCTAACAATATTCTCAATACTTTCTCGCATTATCGCCTCGGTGTGTAATGTACTATATAATTATTGATACCATGCACCCCACGCTTTTTTTTAAATAAAATATTTTTTTTCTTATTTTCTATTTTTTTAGTCTGGTTTTCTATAAAAGCGTGTTTTTTAGTTTTTTCAAACTATTATTTATTTCCTACTTTTTAGTGTGGTTTATTTATAAAAGCGTGTTTTTTTAGTTTTTTTTAAACTATTATTTTTATTATTTTTTTGCAAATTAAAAAATGTAATGATCTTATAAATTTAGGTAATCATAATCTCCGACCCCAAAAACCCCCATATACCAATTTTGAATAGAATCAGACCATAATCACAAAACTGGACCGCCATTTTAAAGCCGCCATCTTGAATTTTTCAATTTTTATAAAAGAATCATAATATTCGACCCCAAAAACCCCCACACCAATTTTGAATAGAATCAGACCATAATCACAAAACTCGGCCGCCATTTTGAAGCCACCATCATGAATTTTTCAATTTTTACAAAAGAATCATAATATTCGACCCCAAAAACCCCCACATACCAATTTTGAATAGAATCAGACCATAATCACAAAACTCGGCCGCCATTTCATAGACGCCATCTTGAATCTTCCAATTTTTACAAAAAGATCATAATATTCGACCACAAAAACCCCCACACACCAATTTTGAATAGAATCAGACCATAATCACAAAACTCGTCCCCCATTTTGGAGCCGCCATCTTGAATTTCTCAATTTTGACAAAAAGTTCATAATCTCCGACCACAAAAACCTTCGGATACCAATTTTGAAGCGGATCGTACCATAATAACAAAACTCGTATGCCATATTGGAGCCGCCATTTTGTTTCTTCTTCACACAAAAATTTCTCAATACATTGTCACCGGAATCATGTACACCTGCCAAATTTCAAATCATTCGGACGTCTGGAAGTGGGTCAAAATCGCGCCCAAAGGAGTCGGTTACAAACAAACAAACAAACAAACAAACAAACAATCAAACAAACAAACAAACAAACATACAAGTGAAGCTGATATGAAGCGTGTAATAGAGAGGTAAAATTTGTATGTATACCGGTTGTCAACGAATCTATTAGACAAGTCATAACTTCTAGAATATTAGGTGTATCAAAATAAGATTTGGTGTTGGTGAATGGTATGTGAATATTTTTCACTTCAGGTCACTTTCGGTTTCACCGGAAATGTCTCCGGTTTTGAATTTTTCAATGGAACATCTGTATATTGTAACATTTTTGGATTTCTGAGTCCATTTTGGATCAAAATGTGACATTTTGAAAAGTGTTCACGCATACTTCATTTTGTTAGTGTCACTTTCAATATTGCATCTAGGTGGCCATGATCGAACGTAGAGTAATCTGTGGACCTCATAGTAGAGGAGACCGTGGGAGGTCGACCTTCGCCGATCTGATAACTCGACGAGACATATTTTTTATCAAATATAATTTATAAACAAATATGCCTATGATAACTTGCCAATCGAAAAGTGTTCATAGCTATTTTTAATTGAATTAATTTTAATCAATTTTCTTCCATCACCTCCACTCTTTTGATAACCGAATGAGTTTCACCCCAACTGATAGTTTTTAACACTCAGAATATGCCTAGGTAGGCTTGCCTACTCATTTCTGCGCATGGCTACCTGGCAAGCAGATGTGAACAGGTAAGTCAATATAGGTAACTACACCGATCTGTTAACCAAACGAAATTGATATCGTAGGTAAGATAATTCAATTACAAAACCAATCGTATAGGCTTGCCTGCAATGAATCGTACATAGAATATTATTGCCAAGCTATAAAGTTTCAGAATTTTAGCTATTTGATAGGTGCGAGAGAGAAAGTAGAGCGTCCGAGGTCCGTGTGATAGAACAGGACACAACATAGCAGCTGCACGCTACCTGACCGTTGAATGTATCCGAGTGCGCATGATCGTGTACATGTGAGTGACAGTGACAGCATTTATTTACACTCGACAGTAATTTTGAACTCTTTTATATGCTTTGTAATAAACGCTTTCAACAACATAAATGTATTAAATTTTATTTTTCTATATTGATGATAGTTTTTCATTTATTATACTAAAATTTGAAAAGCAACACGCTTTACAGCATTTATTTGATTTCAAATAATAAATAAATTATTCTTTATTTAATTTTAAATAAAAAATATAGATTATTTTTATCATTTTTAAATTTTAAAATTTGGCTTCAAAATGAAAAAAAAATTGTTGAATTTTAATTTTTTATCAATATATTAAATTATTTATTTTTGATTATTTCATAGCTGTAAGTATATATAGTGTGAAATAATACAAAAATTGTGATCGAAATTAGAGTTATAATAAATTAGAGTTCAAAATTACTGTCGAGTGTAAATAAATGCTGTCACTGTCACTCACATGTACACCAGCATGCGCACTCGGATACATTCAACGGTCAGGTAGCGTGCAGCTGCTATGTTGTGTCCTGTTCTATCACACGGACCTCGGACGCTCTACTTTCTCTCTCGCACCTATCAAATAGCTAATATTCTAAGACTTTATAGCTTGGCAATAATATTTTATGTACGATTTTTTGCAGGCAAGCCTATACGATTGGTTTTGTAATTAAATTATCTTACCTATGGTACCAATTTCGATCGGTTGACAGATCGGTGTAGTTACCTATATTGACTTACCTGTTCACATCTGCTTGCCAGGTAGCCATGCACAGAAATAAGTAGGCAAGCCTACCTATGCATATTCTGAGTGTTAAAAACTATCCGTTGAGATGAAACTCATTCGGTTATCAAAAGAGTGAAGGTGATGAAAGAAAATTGATTAAAATTAATTCAATAAAAAATAGCTATGAACACTTTTCGATAGGCAAGTTATCATAGGCATATTTGTTTATAAATTATATTTGATAAAAAATATGTCTCATCGAGTTATCAGATCGGTGAAGGTCGACCTCTCACCGGCTCTTAGACTATCAGGTGATGTCAGAAAATTACAATCGCAAAGTTTAAGTGACTAGTATGATAGATCGGAATGAGACAAGTTGGCAAAACTACATTTTCATGTCTAACTATCATTTTTTGACAAACACTTTCCGAAAAAAAATTTTTTTGACGAATTCAACGATACTAGTTTATTTGCATTGGATTGAAAATAAAGTTGATGAAATTTGGGTTGACTCTACAATTTTGAAGCAGCCAATTTTATTAGATTCTACTAGTGTTTTCTGATTGGCTGGTTGATGAAAGATCCTAATTAGCAACCAATCAGAAAACAGCACGCGATGTGCAGGAGAATTGATTTGAACATTATTGTCTTCTTCTTTTGCTGGCTCTTGAAAAACTTGAGCTGTCCGTGCGCATTTTAAGGGTAAAGATAATATAAATCACTGGTCGCATTTATGAATGAAGTAGTAAATTTCATTCTGGTTGGATTCTGGAGTCGCCAATCACTGTGCTGGCGTTGTCGTACTAGATCTATTAATATAATATAAATTATTTTTTTATAGAATGGCGAATTTTTCAAAAGAAAGAAAATAATGTTTATATTTGCTTAAATGAAATATTTGTTTTAACATTTAGTTTCAGATTAATATGATATTTGAACTCCCTGAGTTAGTTGTATCAAAAAGAGATGAATGGAAGTTGTTATTTTTTTACTTCAAGTTATAAATGTCGAAATAATTCAATTATAATAAAAGTTGTTACTTTTCACTCTCATTATTCACCCAAAAACACTGTGAAAGAACAATATTAATTCTCGTGCACATCGCGTACTGTTTCCTGATTAGTTGTTCATTAAGATCTTGAGATCTTTCATTCACGACTAGTACAATCTAACAAACTTTCGTTCGTAGACAGCTTTATAAACCGTGCATGCGAGAATCTTGCTTCTCAACAGTGTTCAGTTCACGTGTTCTGAATGTCCGAATAATATTTAATTGGCAATATATATATAAATATATATATATATATATATATATATATATATATGGAAGAATCCTTTTTTGATTCGGGTATGCAGTCAACAGGGGTATGGAAAAAATGTGTACTCTTTTTTATATTCAAGCTTTCGAGTCATTTATTGTCTCTTCATCAGGAACTCTACAATGAATTGAAATTGAACATTATAAGATTTGAAAACCAAATAGGCATATGTGTACTTACAAAAGTGAGGTTAAAAATCCCTTTCACTTGCAGCAATTTATAAAATACCATGTCACAACAGACAACACTCTTGGTAAAGTCATATATAGTTAAAACTTTGATCAAAATTGATCAAGATTACTTAAACATAAGTGTATGAACATTTTGAAATTCCAAATGGGCTCTTATGGAGGTCATGTTGGATTCAAGAGGCAGTGGTGACCAATGAAAAATGAATGATTATTGAAATATTAGTATTCGCCAAATTATAAGTTGGCAACAGGTCTTAGATCTATTTTTCATACTTGTAAAAAACTCATATTTTCTCTGGCAGTTTCCTTATGAGACATACCAAAATCGTTCAATTAACATAAGTTGCTACCCTGTATTTGTTTGGTGATATTATTTTTCACCGCATTGTATTTGGCAACAGGTCTTAGATCTATTTTTCATACTTGTCAATTGTCAACTTCATATACTTCAATAATCATTCATTTTTCATTGGTCACCACTGCCTCTTGAATCCAACATGACCTCCATAAGAGCCCATTTCGAATTTTAAAATGTTTATACACTTATGTTTGAGTAATCTTGATCAATTTTGATCAAAGTTTTAACTATATATGACTTTACCAAGAGTGTTGTCTGTTGTGACATGGTATTTTATAAATTGCTGCAAGTGAAAGGGATTCTTAACCTCACTTTTGTAAGTACACATATGCCTATTTGGTTTTCAAATCTTATAATGTTCAATTTAATTCATTGTAGAGTTCCTGATGAAGAGACAATAAATGACTCGAAAGCTTGAATAGAAAAAAGAGTACACTTTTTTTCAATACCCCTGTTGACTGCATACCCGAATTTAAAAAGGATTCTTCTTTAACTTAGACAGTCGTCTAACCTTCACAACTTCTATATATATATATATATATATATATATATATATACATATATGTAGAAATTACTGGGAAGCAGTCAATGGTTGACCAATTAATACGATTTCTTCGTTTTTATGTCGAGCTTTCGAAATTTTTTGTTCTCTTCGTCAAGACGTAACTGAAAGTTAATACATGATTATATGATGGTATTACATAATTAGAGGATACTTACTAACATGAAATTCAGAAAAAATAATTCACAAGAAGAAACATCGGTGTTAGAATTTGAAATGACAAGATGACAGTCACATGACAGATACTCAGTCACATGCCTAAATAATCAAAGTACCAAATGAAAGAAATACAGAGTGAGAATATAAAAATGTAAAAGTATATATAAATATGAAAAATAATAATCACTTCAAAGAGGATTGGGTGTGATATTTTCTTCATGTTTTTTTGATAGATATGTATATATTGTACTGACAGTGTTTAGCTCCCAGCTTCTATTTCAATTCAAACCAATCACCAAGAACTGATCAATTTGCAATTTATAATCTTCACCACATATAGATAATTTGACACCAAAACTCATACAATTGTTCAAAAATGAAGACAATGTTAAATATCTAAAACCAGTTTGAAAACTATATCACAAATACATTCAAAATTAAAAACTCCTATACCAATAAAAAATGAATCCAATATAATTTATGAAATTCCTTGCAGCAGCTGTGATGAAGTATACATTGGTCAGACAAGTAGAATGCTCAAAGATAGAATAACCACTCATAAAAGTGACTGTAGAAGAAATGTGAGATCTTGTTGCCTTGCTGAACATGTAATAGATAAAGATCATGTAATTGACTATAATAATGCCAAAATTCTCGATATTGAACAAAATCTCAATAAGGGTCTTTTTCTTGAAATGGTTCAAATAAACAACAATGAAAAAACAATGAATAGAAGAACAAATATTTATGACCTCAGTACAATTTATACATATCTATTAAAAAACATAAAGAAAATATCACACCTAATCCTCTTTGAAATGATTATTATTTTTATATTTATATATACATTTTATATTCTCACTCTGTATCTCTTTTATTTGGTACTCTGATTATTTAGGCATGTGACTGAGTATCTGTCATGTGACTGTCATCTTGTCATTTTAAATTGTAACACCGATGTTTCTTTTTGCGTATTATTTTTTCTGAATTTCATGTTAGTAAGTATCCTCAAATTATTTGATACCATCATATAATCATGTATCAACTTTCAGTTACGTCTTGAAGAAGAAAATAAAATTTTTCGAGAGCTCGACATAAAAACGAAGAAATCGTATCAATTGGTCCACCATTGACTGCTTCCCACTAATTTCTACATAAATTATCGAACAGTCACGAAAATATCCCCTTATATATATATATATATATATATATATATATATATATATATATATATATATATATATATATATATATATATATATATATATATATATTTATATATATATATATATATATCAGTTTTTATCATCCTTACTGAATCAATAAAAAAAGTTAATTGGATCAATTCTTACCTCGACTTTTGGCTGAATAAATAATTCTCGTCAAAGCGCTGTCTCTCCTCCCTGAAACAAATGAATTTTAATGTCAAACTGAGGAATCAACAAATCTCATCCGAAATTTTGAATTTCTCTCTATATAGGAATCATAGTAGTCATGCTACTTTTCGTCGGTCGCTGAATACTTCACACATGTGGTTCCTCTCACCATATTTCATTCCAACACTTTGAAATTCTCGCAATGGCACTACATTTCCACCATTATGGTCTAATTTATTTCGGAGCGCGAAGAAAAATTTGGCAAATACAGCAAATTTATTGGAATAGTCCGGGTGGCAATGTAAGTAACTATGAACATTTTCTACTCTGCTAGGTTGTACTTGTTGAGATACTACTCGAATCACGTTTCAATATGCAAGATGACAATATTACGAGAACTAGTAACAATATAGTTGTGCCAATCCTTTTTAACGAATGGAAGCCATTATTCTTCTCACTTCGATACATGTGATAGGCAAATTTCGGGAAACCAGGAAAATGTGGACTATCAAGTGAGTTTGATTCATGACACAACATGCCGTTTCGAATCAGGAGACCAACTGCGGATACAAAATTTGAATGAGAGTTGTTTCAAAAATTATTTAATTTCGGGTGTATCATTCCTAAAATGAATAGCACTCAAACTCAAGCAATAAATCTGAATTTTCATATTGAGACCATAGGTAGCTAGTTCTGAAACAGTTATTTGTGCCAACCAGTTGGAAAAAGCACTAATTTTCGTAATGAGCGAATTTTTGCGGAATGAGCGAAGCGAGTTTCGCAAAATAAAGCGAGTTACGAAAATCTGTTTCACACAATATTTTTCTAATTCTGATATGTGATCCTTTTCAATTCGAATTAACAATATTAAAATTAATATTAAAAAAAACTGAAGAACACTCTTTTAACGCACTGAAAATTAAAAAATAATTTTATTATTCAACGACTATGACGGAAAGCATGGGGTGCTTATGGTTACGTATCTTTGAGAAACATAATACTTTTAGAGTAAGATCCCAGAGCCGGCAAACCTACCTCATTTTAGCAAAGCTGAAATTTTAAGTGTGATATGTAGTTGAGAACGTATGCGTATATACTTGCTAGCTTGAAAGCGGGACCCTTTTACAGGTATCAGGTACAAAAGTACCTAATATTTTTTTTTACTTACGTTAAAGTATGGTAATGGGTTTGGCAATTAATATCGTCCAGTTAGCCGAGCGGTCTAAGGCGCGAGATCTAAGCTTTGGATCTCAAAATTTGCGAGGATCCGAATCCACACGCGTGACGATTCATTTTTATTTTTCACTTTGAAATTGAAAAGTGATTTAGTTTTGGGATAAATATTCAAATAAAAAAAAACATTTCTCAATTTCGATGAGAAAAATAAAAAAAATCGTCAGGCGCGGGAATTTGAACCCTTGCCAGTTTTTGATATCAGAGCGCCTTAGACCACTTGACCAACTGGACCATATCAATTGTCAAACGGATTACCATACTTCAACGTAAGAAAGTTTTCTATGTTCTGTTATACCTGCTAACCGTAAGAGGGCCCCTCTTTTGAACTAGCAAGTATGCATACGTTCTCAACTACATATCACACTGCTTATACCCAAAATTTCAGCTTTGCTAATATGACGTATGTTTGCCGGCTCTGAGATCTTGGACAAATTTTTTGGTTTCGACACAGCACCCAACGCTTTTCGGCATAGTCATTGAATATTAAAATAATTTTTTCCCATTTTAGTGCGTTAAAAACGTGTTCTCATCCTTGGAGAGACTTCCATGGAAAAAACGGAAATTGATGCTACATAGAAAACTACGTTGTCAACTGGGGTCAATATCACCCATTGTTCAAATTATGTTATCGATATTTCATAAATATTATGTATTGAATTCGAATAAAATTCAATCTTCATAATATGTACAGAGAATATAATAACAATGAAGTTCTTCAAGTAGTTTAGCCTCAAAATTATAACAAATTTTATTCCTGTATTGTTTGCAACTGGTGGTAAACTTACTTTTCCTACGACCACAAGGGAAAGTAACACATATCGCGCTCTCTACTCCCATGGAAAGTGACCTTTATTCTCACGCGTGCGGAAAGTACTTTCCGCACGGCTGTCAATAAGCCGTCAAACCCGTGAATCCTGTAAGATTTACAGATTTAATTATCAATTGCTCTTCCTTATTGATATTTTTCACATAAAAACTGGACTAAAAACTAATTATTTGTGGAAAGTAGAGAAAAGAAGAAAAAAAAAAGTTTACGCCGAGAATCGAACCCACAGCCTTGCGGTCATCTACCGTATACTCTTCCATCTGAGCTAATTCAGATTTCAATTAACCTTATCAGAGATATGTATATCTCGTAAGTCGATTAACATTAATAGAATTATAATATTTCTTGTATTTTAATTTTATTGAAACAAAAATATTTAAACAAAAATATTGAAACGAATCTTTCGCAAACACCGTTACAATTTACAAATTGTAATAATAACCAATTCACTTTTAATTTTTATGGTTCAAAATAATTCAATTTGTTCCCCAGTTGCAACTAATAAGTACTTACTTATTGTAATTTTTTCAAATAAACGTTAATTATCGTTATTTCTTTATTTCACTATAAAAGTAATTCTAAATTCATGTGCACTTTTTATAGAAACAATATTCAAACATAGACTGTCACATATAAAATGTAAGATTAGTCAGGCAACTCAATATACACGATCTAATATTTACATATTTTTTAATAAAATAATTGGTCGTAGGAAATAGTATATTATACAAAGAGCACAAAATGATGCCCATTTTGCACGAGTATGAAATTCGCAGCACGAGCCGAAGGCAAGTGCTGCAATTCATACGAGTGCAAAATGTCCATTTTGTTGCGAGTTGCATACTATACTTTTTTCTATGACAACATATCAATCACGTTCAATACATGCATACATTGCAAATACTTTAAAAGAAATAATTTGATGATATTTCATTACTCCGAATTCGCCGCTAATGGGCTTTCTATCAGAATTAAAATATAAATTGAAGAAATATGTAAATATTTTTTTCATTGCTATTTCTAATAGGTACCCGAAATAAAGCCTATGAATGTATGTATGTATCTAATTGAAGTTGAATGTGCAATTATTGAATATCATATTTGGAGAACTTGATTGCTGAATACTTAATTCTTTTCGAAATCGATAATTTGTCGACGTTGAAGTAGACGGCTTCTCGCGATTTTCCATTTCTAAATTCGTTGGTATGCCTGATGGTATGTTCTGTATTGCATTTGCAATTTTATTTGCTATGTCAAGCTTACTTATCTTCGATTCATCAATACATCCCTCAGCGACTGTAGTAGATTTCCAGCCACCGTGGCGTTTTAACGTGGTTATGTCACCTCCAGCATCAACAAGAATTGTTGCGGAGGATCGGCGAAAGCAGTGCCCAGTATATAATTCGTAATTTGGCAATTTTAAATACTTGGCAATGTCTTTTCCCATAGCTCCAAACTTATTCAGACCTATTCTCTGAATGGTACACTTTCCTTTGTGATAATTAATGAAAAACCATAGATCATTAGCATTTTGAGGGCGAAGATTTGCGTATTTTTTATAAATTTCGTAGAATTTGCCAGTTACAGTAAAATTTGTACATTTTGGTTTTACTGTCTGGTATTGTTACTGAAACAGCTGAACCAAGATCATTGAAATGAGTAATTTTCATTTGATGTAATTCATGTCTTCTACATGCACCCATTACTCCCATAACTAATGCAACCTACAATGTAAATTAGTTCACTTAAACATATTTTTCATCAAATGGAAATATAAAACTTACTTTTGTTGCCAAATATATTTCATCTGGAACCTGTTCAATGAAATTATCGATGTCATTTGCTGTAAAGATCTTTGACTTTTTGGGTTTGTAGCCGTTAGACTACCGCTTGAGGAATGCTTTCAGTTTCAAATATTTGGCAATATCTATATCATTATAGATACTAAGAGTCGTTCTCAGCATTGAGAAGTGTGACCACAAAGTGGAACTTTTAAAGTTTTTGGCTAAGTCGCCAAAATAAGCAATTAAAACGTTCTCGGAAAACGATTCTGTCTTTTGATCTACCTTCCATTCCAAAAAAAAGGTTATAAGCGCGTTGATACATACTCTTCGACGTTTCCGGTAATAAATTCAGTGTTGTTACCTTCGCTGCTTCTATTATGTTCGGAGGTGTCAAATCTAAGACAATATCACTATCAGTTTCCATTTTAATTAATAGTTTTTATAGAAAACAACTATGAAATTACTCGTTACCTACTAAAACTTTGACAGAAACGATCTGCTGACATTTCATCAATTTGTCGCTGGAGGTCATAATTTGACAAGCCGTAGTCGTCGTGATTTTGGAGTGAACCTAGACCTAACACGAAATATTCCATTTCGCATTTGTTGCTTAGCAACTTGCCTAGCAACCGATGCAAAAATGAAATACTGTACAAAATGTGCTTGTTTATGATTGAAGTTACGGTTATAATATGAACATTTATCGAGGTTGTCGTAGAAAAAATAGCGTACATTACTCGCGCGAAAGTGATTTTTCACACTCGTGTGATTGCCGCACTCGTCTTACGCCTCGTGCCACAATATTTCCCACTCGTGTGAAAAATGCCATTTTTCGCACTAGTAATGTTATATACGGTTTCATCACCAGTTGCGAAAAATTTTACGTTTCGCAACTGGTAATGAAAAGTAACACAACGTGTTTTAAAAAGTGTCACTTTATATGTCAAAATTAGAAAAAATATATTATGAAACTATTCAAAAATTGAGTTCTGATATATGTTACAGCCAAAAATATTGGGAGTTAAGGAAAGAGTTTTCTGATATATGGTCAAAAACGTTTGAGAAAATCAAAATAGATGAGAGACATACTGAAGAAGAAAAGTATACAAAAAAAATTCAGGATACCGATTTTTATATTTTCTGAGAAGATGATGCCAAAGAGTTGGTACTTGAAGAGATATCCAAACATTCCAGAAGTAAACTGAATACAAGAGAATATGAAGCTTGAGAAGTCATGAAGACGCCATGGAAGATGATAGATTGGGGACAAATTATGAATGGTGGGAAACAAAAATAAATTTTGACAGTTTTTCTTTAGTGTAACAAATGTTCTGGTTCAACAAGAATTTTTTCTTTCGATAGACTTGGACTAATTCAAAATTCATAACTATACATTACTGAAAAGGGAAACATTTAGCCGGGGAAGTAGTTGTTTTCTGTTAGACATTCAGGAAAAATAACTTCATTTTAATCGTGGATTTTTTAATTCACAGAAAAATCTTTCTATCAATATTCAATTGAGAATGTTTCCCTTTTCAACATGAATACCCCACAAGAGGTTATCTTGACGATGGAAGATAGTGACTAAGGTTTATCTTTCAGTCGCAGATGATTCCACATCTGATTTTATGAACATCCTGTTTATATTTTCAACAAATCAATCTATACATTACTGTTAATTCTATGGTCACATTGAAATATTAATGTTGAATAAGTTGTGATTGGTATCTTAACCAAGTGATTTTGGGCTCAGATTAACATTTATAGTATTTATCATTACACTCTTTTCTCAGTGGCAGAATATTGAAGTTGGAGTCTGTTTTTGAATTTGGGAATTGAGGCCAATGATATGCTGATGAGGACTACTATGCTAGGAAATTTTGAAAATTCGGCCAACAAAATATAAAATAATATTTTTTGTACAATATAATTGAAAGAGATATCTCATATTAGAGATCTCCAGAATAAGTACTATTCGCTAAGACATCCCTAGAATAATAGAACTCTAAAACAGATAAATTTTCTTAATTGTAGTTTGAAAGTAAATGAATAATATTCAAAAATCTGACCAAATTCAGTTGAAGATGTAGGAAAAAACAGTTTATCTGTGCGGTAGGTAGATGATATAATTCAGATCATTCAAGTCAGAACTATTTAGTTTATGTTAGTCGGTGAAGGTGTGGGCAATCAGTTCAGCTTTACTTTCAGAAAATCAGGGTTGATATCAGTACAAACAATTCGGTACTCATATTCACGAATGATGAATCAACGGAGCTATTCGATATGAAACTAGAATCTAATCAGTGAACAATCATTATGAACAAAAAAAATGTTATCAACTACGAAATGTAACGGTAAATCAATAAATAGTATATTAATCCTCAAGATCACAATGGTAAAGATACAATTTGTATAAAACAGCATTCATATCACATATAAAAATCACTAAACTCATGGTCCCCGGGTATCAAGAGATATATATATAAATATATATATATATATATATATATATATATATATATATATATATAAATATATATATATAAAATATAGATAAATTTAAGTTATATATATATAAAAAATTTCACTTTCAAGGTAAAAGTGAGGTTTTGTCTATTTATCCATGACCTGTTTCTCATGTTATCCATAAAATTTGTAGAATGAGTTAGAATAAGTTATTGTCGTAGGCCAGGAAATTTAAGTTTTCCTGAATAAAGGAAATAATTGCTTTTTGATACTTTGTTGCTTATTTTCCACAATTATCAGCAATCGTATTCATAAACACTGAATAGAAATTGACATCAAGCAGTGGCTAGTGGCTAAATTGCCTGAACCGGCTATCTGAGACAAGAGGCGTACCAACTGTGCTTAGCAGTGGTAAGGAAAGTGATAACAATTGGCAGCAACGTGACGAGAGAACAGTGACGTCAGCTAGCAATTATTATTACATTATTACATTACAAAAAATATTATACAGGGTACAAACAATTATCTTTTTCATGTCATATCAATTTATATATTAATTTATTCTCAAAACAGGGCAAAATTAAATAAATATTTTTTTTCCAATTCATTATTACCTAACAAATGGCGCCCAACGCGGTGCAAAAATATATTAATAATAATAATAATAACAAAATTCAATTATAAAATTCATTTAATGCAAATTTGTTATATCATCATATACAACAAATGGCGCCGCAACGTAGTGGCAGAGTAAGGGCAATATATCATTTCAAGGCAGAGTGAGGGCAATATATCATTTCAAGGCAAAGTAAGGGAAATATATTATTTCTTAATATTTATCGCAACACTGTGCGAACATTAGCAATTAGCATTTCAACATGTGAGGCTAAATATTGGTGAATAAAAAAAATTGATTTGAGAGATGGTAAGAAGGTTGGTGTGGAAGAAGATGCAGAAGGTAGAGAGAGAGGTGATCAGGAACAAGGTGAGAGTAGTAATGTGAGAGAGAGAGAAATAAAAAGTGAAAGTACAGGAATGGAGAGTTATTTTAAAATTTTGATGGTAGAAATAAAAGATTTGAAAGAAAACTCAGTAAGTAATGAAAATATGGCAAGTATGAAAAATGAAATAAAAGCAAACTCAGAAAAAAACGATGAAATAAATAAAAAAATGGAAAGTATGATAAATGAAATGAAAGATGAAAGGGAAGAAAACAAAAACAAAATGGAAAGTGTGGAAAATGAAATGAAAGAAAGTGGTGAAGGAATATGTAAACCATTAGAAACAAGGGAAAAAATAAAATTCAGGTAGTAGTTATACAAAAATCAGATGATAGTAACAATTTAATAGAAAAATGTGATAAACAAATACAAAATATAAAAATGAATTTTGATCACAAAAATAATGAGTTTATAGATAATATAAATGTGAACAATAAAAAAATTTTGTTGCAAAAGGATAAAATAAATAATAAAAAAAAAAAAAAAAAAGGAAAATTTTAATTAAAAGGAAGAAAATCATAAAGTAATGAAAATCAATAACATGAACGGGAACAAAAATTTTGAATTGGAAATAAAGAACATAAATAAAAAAATAAGAGTAATGCAAATAAAGGACATTTACAGTGCAAATAAAAAATTTGAAATGAAAGAAATAAATACAAACAATGAAAGAATAATAATAATGTTAAGTAAAATGTCTTATATAAAAGTAGGCAAGAATTTGAATAAATTTCTCTTTCAAAAACAAGAAAAAGTTGAAATTATGAAAATGAAAATAGTTAAAAAAATCAACATGAAATTTCTATTGAAAATTTGTGAAATAAAATATAGGCTTGCAGTTACAAAACAAGCAAGATTCCATAGAAGGAGAGATAAATAATAAAAATGAAAATTTAGGGAATAATAAATTGTAGGTTAACAAATTTGATAGGTAAGTTAGGGAATAAAAAAGAAAAAAGTTAAAAAAATTATTTGATAGATAGGTAGGATTTCAGAAACATCTGAATACAAGAAAATACAATGAAAAACAAACGTGAAGAAAAAATATACCAATGAGAGAGAATATTGGAGGAAACAAAACAACGCATAAATATTTCAAGAAAGAAAACAATAATATTGAATAACAATAAAATACTAAAAAACAGAGAAGTTAATACAAATATTGGTACAGGTTAGTTAGATAAAGTAAAGTGAAGAACAATATTGAAAATGTTTACAAATATAAAACAATATAGATTATAAAGAAGGAAAAATATAGAAATGGATAATAAATAAGGTGAATTTTGAAGGAAAATGAAAAGAAATGAAATTAAAAATTTTAAAAAAGGAAAAAAATAATAATACTAAAGAAGTATATTATACGAAATATGATGATGATGATAAAGGTATGATAATAATACTAAAGAAGTATATTATAAGAAATATGATGATGATAAAGATATATTGATGAATAATATGAAGGTATATTGATGAATTATAAATGAATATAATATGTTAATTATTTGTGAATAATGAAAAAGCGAAAGAGTATGTACACAAAATAAAAGTAAATAAAATGAGAGATTCAAATTAATAAAATATCCAATTCAATATGAATATTAAGAACAACTGAAGGAAGAGATAAGAAAAATAATAAAACAGCATAATTCAAAGAGTACCAGTAATGGTAAAATCGATAATTGAAAATAATATCAGTATAAAATATAAAATGAAAGTAAGATAATAAAAATATATAAAATGTCATATATGAAGATATCTTGAAAAATTTTCTCTCTTGAACTGAAAAGATGTCTGAAGTCAAGTTTTTCTGGAACGAAAGAACGTAGTACTAGTAGTTGTAAATAATAGTTTTCGTTGTAGAATTTTTTTTTTTCTTGAACTGGTGGGGCAACCAGCATAGGTGGTTTTCTGAAAGTAGAAAAATAGTATTAGTTGATGTAGATTCAATAACTGTAAATGAAGAAATTGATATTCAAAATTTTCTAACTAGTAGAAAATTATTGAATATAAATTTGGGAATGTTGTTATGTTATGAAAAACCAGTTATATATATTAAAAGGAAAAAACCCACAAAAAGAATAATTACTTAATAGCTATTAGTTTCAAGAGATTGTTTTTACATATTTTTAAATTCTGTTTCCTTTATTAAGCCTCTGTATAATATGAATAGATAAAAATATCCAAATCCAATAAAATAATCAATTTCATACACTGCCATAATGATTACAACCCATAATTGTTCAAAAGACAACAAAAAGTCTAGATTTACAAAATCATCCTGAATAAAATGTGATCCACAAAATTATAAGCTTGAAACATACCGTATATGAAATTGTATCTAACTAAAAGTAGTCAATGGGAAAACGGCAAACTTCTTGATGACAATAGCCAATCAGGAAACAGTATGGTCAAATGTAAGATTTGAAATTGTGAGAAAATAAGAACGAGAAGGTGTCAGAGACAATTATCACTGAAATTGTATATAGTTTATAAGAAAGTAAAAATAGTCGTATTCATAAGTTTTGACAAATAACCCCAAACAGTAAAAATGTGACAATATAGTGCGCGAATTCAAAAATTCAAATTCAAGGAATGAGAAGAAAATGGTATCCTGGAGACGGAAAACAAAGCCAGGGGAGACCGAAAATAATTAGAAAACGAATGCCACGTTTTATTTTGGAAGAAAAGAAAAATTCATTAATTTCAACATTATAAGCTGAAAACCAACATTACCTTATTTGTACACCATATACAAGTATTCCAAAGCTGATATTTGGATTGGTATGATTCCTTCTTTTTGGTATTGGAGTTCCTGAGAGCATTGGATTGAGAGGAAATCCAAATCCTGGAGTATATTGAACAACGACAGTTCCAGCGACATGTATAAACTTTCCTAGTGCACATCACGAACTGAACAATTTCACTAATAACTCATATCCCATCAGAAGAACTTTATTTCATTTGAATTTGAACTATTAAAGAAAATTTCACTTTTGAAGTAAAAGTGAGGTTGTGTCTATTTATCCATGACCTGTTTCTCATGATTATCCATGGAAATTTGTAGATTGACATTAGAATAAGTTATCGATCGTAGGCCAGGTAAATTTAAGTTTTCCTGAATAAAGGAAATAATTGCTTTTTGATACTTTGTTGCTTATTTTCCACAATTATCAGCAATCGTATTTATGAACACTGAATAGAAATTGACATCAAGCAGTGGCTAGTGGCCAAATTGCCTGAACCGGCTATCTGAGACAAGAGGCGTATCAACTGTGCTTAGCTGTGGTAAGGAAAGTGATAACAATTGGCAGCAACGTGACGAGAGAACAGTGACGTTAGCTAGCAATTATTATTACTTTATTACATTACAAAAAATATTATACAGGGCACAAACAATTATCTATCTCATATCATATCAATTTATATATCAATTTATTCCCAAAACAGGGCAAAATTAAATTAATAATTTTTTTTTCAATTCATCATTAATAACAAATGGCGCCCAACGCGGTGCAAAAATATATTAATAATAATAATAATAACAAAATTCAATTATAAAATATTTAATGCAAATTTGTTATATCATCATATATTATATATATAAATATATATATATATATATATATATATATATATATATATTATATATATATATATATATATATTATATATATATATATATATATATATTTATATTTATATATATATATATATATATATATATATATATATATTCTTTAAAATTATAGAAACTTCCTTCAACGAGAAATATTTTCAGTTTTCTCTTGAACAAAAAAAAGATTTCATTTTTAATATCTTTGGGTGGATGGTTATAGAACTCTCCACCCGTATAGGTTGGACTTTTTTCATTTAACTTGGATGTATATTCTTGAATCTGTAGTGAATTGCCAGGAAATTGGATATGATGCTAAGGAAAGAACCAGCTGATCAAAACCACATTTACTTCATCGTCAGTGAAGAAGCGGAAACTAATGTTTTAGTATATGTTCATTTTTCTCCATCTGCCTCAGTGCGAGAATTGGGAAATGAATGTGGGATCAGCAGGGAAAGTGCCAGAAAAGTATTTGTAAACATAAATATCGCTCCTATAAATACAAATTGCATCAGCATCTATATGAAAATCACACAGAACGGAGACTAACATATTGTAATTGGCTTTTGCCATAATTTGAATAATGGTTTTGTCTCGAAGATACTGTTTACAGTTGAGTCTAGGTTCACGAATAATGGTATGTTCAATAGGAATAATACAAGGTATTGTGCTTAAGAAAATCCTAGATTGCTGAGGGAAGGTTATTTTCAAGAAAGATTTGGATTCAACGTCTGGGTAGGAATAATAAAAACAAGAATCATTGGACCAATTCTTTTCGACGGGCTTTTGGCGGGTCAAAGATATCTATAATTCTTGGAGAACGATATTAGAAATAATATCAACGATTCACCCGAGAACATCAGGCAAAATATGTTTTTCCAGCAGGATGGTGTAGGACTTCATAATGCTAAGATTGTTCGGCCATATCTTAGTGATACCTATGGGCAGAGATGGATTGGAACAAATGGTCCAATCAGATGGCCAGCCAGATCACCCGATTTAACCACTATTGATTTTTATTTATGGGGTCACATGAAATCCAAAGTATTTTTAAGGATACCAACTTTGGAGGACTTGCAATTCCTGCTCACGTACCGATAAATGTGATGAGATGTACAATAAATAGTACTAGTCTATGTGTTAGGGAATACGGGCAACACTTCGAACATATCATTGTCATTAATAAATAAAATGACTTTTCAACGGTTGTGAAACTCTTCCATTGAAAACAGGATAATGGTATTGTGAGTAATAATTTGTACGTTGAATGTTTCACTGTTCCAGTCGTGAGATTTATTCAAACAGTTTGATTATATTGAATTCATCTTCTCTGTAATGGGTGTATGATCATAACATATTGTCTAGTCGATTATTTCTCCCAATTCATTGTTACCATTCTGAAGTGAAGTTTGGAAGAATGAATATATGTCATGTTACCTACCAATTTTCTCAAAATTATTCCATTTTGTTAGATGGCTCTCTACGTTTTGAACAAAAAGAAGAAAGTGGTACATAATATATATCGTTGAATTGGTAATTAAATTCTCTATAGAATGGCAAGATGGCCCTAGGTAGGTACCATTAAAAAAACGATTTTTTCGGTAAAAATGCGATCAGAAAATTTCAAATCCTGCTGTAGGATTTGTTATTGATCTTATCGATGGAATAAGTATTACTATGAGTTACTGATGTGAATTAGTATGGATTTTAACCCGATCAAGGCATCCTGGGCTGAACAAAAATTGAGTAAATGATTTTTTTTTCAATTGTAAAATAAAAATTTGGCAACACTGTCGTATGTAATTCGAGCCGTAGAATGCGAAAAACATCAAACATTGTATTTGAAAAATCGAAGTTTGTGGCTATTCTGGCGAAAGCAGAAGTCGGCCATTTTGTTTCCATATGTCTGTCATTCCGAAACTTTGTCTCATATCTATGTACTGAATTTCATTCGAATCGGTTGATAAGTGAAGGACATATCGGTATGGAAAATTGTCTTTCTATACCATTTTTATCCAGGAAATTTGACACCCAACGCTCAATAACAACATGATATGTATTTTACTCCATTTGTTCTAACATACCGGGTGACACAGGATATTGGGCCACCCCTGTAACTTCTGCATTCGTGAACGGATTTTTCTGAAATTTGGTACAATTATATAAGCAACCATTATTTTTTGTTTCACTTACTGGTTAATCAATTCAGTCACATCACATTTTGATCAAAAATTCATTATTTCAAATGGAACCCCTATGGGCCACCTACGTGTCTCTCTAAAACATACATTAAGGAAAAAAAGACATTTCATTTTGTATTTCGGTGCAGTTCAAATTGTATAAATTCAGAAATCAGCAACTAGTTCATGAGTTTCCTTGCAGTTCGAATAATTTTTGAACTTGGAAAACAACATTTCTGAATCTTGTCAACTAATTATAAGCACGATGATGGTGTTTTTTTTTAAATTCTTCTAGCGTTTTCTCGACTTACATTGCATTCGTATTCCAATTCCCGCGTCGAAGCGGTTGGATCAAAATCAACATAAGCAAAACGTTCATTTCTGCCTCCTCACTTACGATCATCTCCATTGTTGGGTTTTTATCTGTGTGGGTATCGTTCAGCGTATAACTGACAAGCGGCGACACTGTCTCAAAGACATTCTCCGTAAATTAATAACATACTTCTTGTGAACCTATAATTTTGATTTTACATTTCTACTAAACTAATTCTCGGAAGTTAACTCATTTTAGAGAGTTGAGATGAAAGATGACAGCGAAACACAATTAGTTGACAAGATTCAGAAATGTTGTTTTCGACAGCTTACTAAGTTGATAAATTATTCGAACTGCAAGGAAACCCATGCACTAGTTGTAGATATTTGAGTGTATACAATTTGTTACTGCACCGAAATACAAAAATGATATGTAATTTTTTGCCTTAATGAATGTTCTAGAGAGATAGGGGATTCATTTAAAAAAAAAAATTTTTTGATCAAAATGTGATGTGACTGAATTGATTCATCAATAAATGACACAAAAAATAGTTTTTCAGAAAAAATTATGTTTTACTGTTATGTGCGACTCATTGTGGATAGCTTCCACCAAATCTCATTATCCACGAGGTAAAATAAAAAAACAATTTTAATTTCAATTGTTTTAAAAAAATCACATTTGACATAGAGTTTGGACTTGTTTCGACCTGTTGAACTTGAATATGTGAAAATATACTGGGTGTTCTATTTGAAAAAACAAAGTTACTGGCATTTCCAGAAAAACCGGAAATCCGCCCTATTGGATTGTAATGTGATCAAATCCGGAATGGTTGCTCATATAACTGTACCAAATTCCAGAAAAATCCGTTCACGAATGCAGAAGTTACAGGGGTGGCCCGATATCCTGTGACACCCGGTATATAAATAAAAACATATATAGGGAGACATCGTTCGTTGAACGAACTCCAACAAAACTCCGTCCTGCTGCTGGATATTCAAGCGTTTATTCAACTCTCAAAATCAATTTTAATTCTCAACATTCAGGGAATTAGACGAAAAGTTGTGAGAATTTCCGTTTCACATTCGAATCTTTTTGTATTTCAAATTTTACAAATATCTTCATGTCTGCTATGTGCCACAAGAATTATCCAAAGCCTCCAGACTATAGAGCGAAAACAGCGAATTTATCGAAGCAGAGCAGGTCCTTTGAGTGGTGGTAGTTTCTCTTCGCATCCACTTACATCGTTTTGCTTCATTTCTGCCATCCCTCACTGTCACGCGGCACAGCCGTGCATCCATCTCCGTCTGCGCATTGATTGCCCCATAATTTATATAACCCGAGGCTAAATATACAACTTTCGCGGGAGTAACCAAAAATATGAGTTGTGCGGTTTTATGGGTGTATTTGGGGCGATGGGTGATTGATATAGGAGTGATATTCGTGGGGATTATATGCAAGCTGTTTCAACCCCTATGAAGAACTCGTTTTGAATCGAGTCACCAAGATTCAAGGATTCAAGAGGAGTTTATTCGTTTTCGTTCATTTACAATTCAAACTCATTCTACTATTTACAACTTAAAACTAATATACAGTGCTTCTCAAAAGTCCCTCCCCCCCCCTCTTATTTTTGGAACGATTATACATAAACAATTGAAATTTGGAAACTGAATATAAAAGGTTGTAAACTTTCCTACTAGGGATGATATATGACGAAATCGTCAAAGATGACGTCACAAGGCCATTGTGACCAATAATTTCAAATGGAACCCTACGGCAAACGACACCTATTTTAAAAGGTATCGAAAAAACCTATTCAATGATACTAATTTTGTTTGTGTTTATAGCAGTTTTAATGGCTCATTGGTAAATATTTGAATTTAACTTCCATTCAGTATGATATTAATTACAGATTTAAGAATCAGTGTCCACTTGAAGAAATTGCTCGAAGTGACCTCCATTTACTTCCTGACAGTGAAATATCCTATTTTTAAACTCTTCTCGTACTCTTGCATATGTGTATGCGGAAACAGCCTCACATTCTGCAACAATACGTTGTTTTAAAACGTCGATATTGTCAGGTTCAGTGGCGTAAACCTTCGATTCAAGGTACTCCCACAGAAAAAAATCCAAAGGTGTGAGGTCCGGTGATCGAGCTGGCCATTCCGTTGAACCTCGTCGTCCAATCCATCTACCACGATACTCCTCATCCAAATACCGTCTTACTGCACCGTCATAGTGTGGAGGAGCATCATCCTTTTGGAATGTTATTTCCAAATTGCCGAATTCATCTGGATTATCTTCCAACATTTCAAGGATTAACGGTTCTATCGCGTTTTGCAACAGCTCCAGATTAACCTCGCCAGTTAAATTAGTATTCAAAAGAAGAGGCCCAACAATGTGGTTTCCCAGGATACCTGCCCAAACATTCACCTTCTGGAGAAATTGGGTATGTGTTTCACGAAACAGGGGAGGATTTGCGTCACTCCAATACCTCACATTCTGTGTATCTACATTTCCATTTAGATAGAAAGTACTTTCGTCACTTAAACAAATTGTTTTGACATAGTCTGTCTTTCGGTTAATTTTAGTTTCCATATTTTCACAAAATTCTAGTCTTCGGCCTGGGTCGTCGTCTGAGAGTTGATGAACCATTTTCAATTTGTATGGATGAAATTTGTTTTTTTTCAACACCTTGTGTACTGTACTTCAACTGACTTCACAGGTAGATGCAACGTGAGTTGTTGAAGGAGTAGGATTAACTAATACTTCTGCCAGTATATCAATTTTTTTCTCATCAGAAATTTGTGGTCTGCCGAATCGTTTCGCGTCAATAATACTACCCGTTGTTTCAAACTTACGAAGGAGCTCCCTTGAATGAGTCTTCGAAACGGGGCGATCGGGAAACCTCTCATTGAAAATGCGTTCTGCTGCATGAATTTTTTTGTCCAGTTTCACCAAGAATTAGGATCGCTGCTACTTTATCACCTAAAGTACGTACCATTTCGTTCCTTGAAGCACTTGAACGGTCGGCTCACAACAGTTCAACAAATTATTAAAATGTACAAAAATATTAAAAGTACCAAAAGCTGCTAAAAAGTTAAATGTTCGATCCAATACAAAATCATTAAATGTACAAAAACTTGACAATTACAAAAACTTCAAATTAGGGAGACTAACAAAAACGTCAGCTTATTTGACAACTATCAAGAGGCGGAGCTTGAATTTGGAATTTGAGTTTCAACTGATTCAACTCATTACAGCTTTGCATTTTTTAAAAGCGAGTTGCAAAAACTGCCATAAACACAAACAAAATTAGTATCATTGAATAGGTTTTTTTTGATACCTTTTAAAAAGAAGTGTCGCTTGCGTAGGGTTCCATTTCAAATTATTGGTCAAATGGCCTTGTGACGTAATCTTTGACGATTTCGTCATCTATCATCACTAGTAGGAAGTTTACAACCTTTGTATTCAGTTTCCAAATTTCACTCGTTTATGTAAATGTTCCAAAAAAAGAGGGGAGGGACTTTTTAGGCAAGATAAGGTCTTCCTTCTACCAAGATAGGGTGATGGAAAACAGTTGCCCAGCCGTTATTGAGGGGAAAGGGATGCT